>CAJNJA010013120.1:0-12799 GCA_905231915.1 Symbiodinium necroappetens | reverse complement strand
AATTTTACTTCAAGCTGGGGAGATAACAAATTATATCATAAGTACGAACTATATAAAACAAATAAACCAAGAGCAACACATATGTTAACACTGAAGCTACCTTATAAGACCAACACATATGTTAACACTGAAGCTGCGTCGCTAGCGCACTGCCGGCGAGCTCGGCGAAAACGCCCTTGTGAACCGTATGAAAGACATCAAACTTGTGAATAAACTCCTTCGCCGGCGACTGCGGCACCCGACACAACGGCCCTTCTGAATCCCAGGGAATGCATTTCAAGTATGTGGCTCGCCACGAAGCAGATGATCCATAATCGTTTGCGTCGTAGCCCTGCTCCCCAGCTCGGCACAGATGGCAAAATCCGCTCTTAGCAGAAACCTGAAACACGCCTTTCCGGGCGAAGTGTCGTGACAAGTTGCCGATGCGAGCTTGTATCGGCCAATCGCCCTTCAGCCCCAACAAAGCTGCATAGAAGGTAACTTTTTTGCCCATAAGATTCAGTGTTACACCATTCCAGAATAAATCCACAAGCTCGTCAGCTAATCTTTCCATAATGCCCGTGAAGAACTCGGATTTTCCTTTGCTGTAGCACCTCTTATGGCAGACTGTGTAGAGGAAACGAGTGGCATAGGAGTTTCCAAGGTAGTTTAGGGACATAGCTTCAGGGCAATCATCCGTTGTAGAAAGCCCAAAACCAATCGGCGACTGCCAATTCACTACCATCACACCAGTCTTCTTAAGGGTTTGCCCTTCATCCGCATGAAGTTGCAGTGGCAGCACATAAGCCAAGTGATCCCGATGGTGCTCGAATACTGCATGCTGCGGGTCGTGCTGCCTCCAGCGTCGCCAGAATTTCGGTAGCAACTCAGTGTTTTGATGAGTTGTCGTCGTAGACGTAGAACCCCAAAGCAAACACAACTTGTTGCATGAAGCCAAAGCTTGCAAAAAATCAGCAATCTTCAGAACAGGATGTGTTTGGCCACCACCAACTTCCACCATCTGGGATTGTATGGGACAGGATAAGCCATGCTTTTCGAAGCTCTTTGCAGATTTATTTTCGTGCTTCGTCTTTGATTGCCGGTGCAGGTCTTGTAAAAGCGAGGCAGATTGTAGATCTTCTGCTAAGTCCGGGTCAGCAAGACGAACTTCATCAACGAAGCCAGCAGCAATGCTACACAGCAGTCTGTCAGAAACCTTCAGGGTATAGGCTTAGGCTTCCGAGGGTATCAGAGGGGACTTTCGTGAGGGTGACGGGTTTGTATAGGTTTACATTTCAACACTTATAGCATCGAAAGGGTTCACACTATATGGCTCATCGCGGTTTACATAAGGATCGATATATTGGTTGAGGATTGCCGAAAGCAGAAGATACATACAAACCAATAAATTACCAGAAATTTTCGTAACATGCACCCCGGATCCACGAGCCCGTGCCAAGGCGGCAGAGGCTGCTCCAGATGACGCTCCGCGGTTGCTGCTGCTGCTGCTGCTTGCGGCACCTGCGCGGCATCATGCGGGGCTCAATAAGAGTTTCTTTGGCTGGGATCGAGATAGAATTCGTTGCATTATGATCGGTCTTTTGCAACGTCCTTTGCTTCAGAATCCCCCGAGTTGCGCGTTGCACAAATTGAAATCGCAAGCATCACGACCACATCACAGTGAAACTGCGAAGATGGCAAAGAAGAGCTTGCCCCGTTGCGGATCTTTCAACCCACGCCCTTTTGGGAACCCTATGCCTAGAAGCCCAGCGTGTACCCCGTACGTAGGACTAAGATGCAGGGCCATTGGCTTGTGATTCAGGGCAATCTACTTCTTAGCAGCACCTTTGCACTTCGCCTTCGCCTTGCCTTTAGCTTTCGGCTTGGGCTTGCTAGCATTAGCAGCTGCATCATCAGTCTCATCGTCGGGCTCCTTCTCGGCGCCTTTCTTTGTCTTCGGCTTCGACCGATCGAGAACCATCCTTGGTATATAGGGAACATTCGGGTTATATTAGGGTTTTTCGTGTGGGTTTAGGTTTTGGATATACACAAATTGGGATAAGCACGTTATTGCATCTCCGAGGCCGCTTGAGCTTCTTCTGCTCCATCGTGATGCGGCTCGACCTGACCAGCAGTCGGGGTGGATGGGTTTGAGCGGTTCGTGTATTTAGCCAAGGCACAACTTTTCAACGCTGGCAAGCTTCTCCTGCAGCTTTTTCATCGTCCTGGGTTTGGGGTGGTCACAACTGTATGCGGATACTTGTAAGACCGATGGCATGTGTAATATCAGACAGGCAACTCATCACTCGGGGTTCCCTTGTTGCTGTTCTCGGCTTTGATCTCCGCTAGCTCGTCATGCAACATCATCAGCTCGTCACCCTGCTCCCGGAGTTTATCGCCATTGTTCCTTAATTGAAATATACAAGAAAACACAAACACATTATATAGGCCTCATAAATGGGGTAAGTCACGCGGATTTGGACTTCTTGAGCTCTTCGAGGGTGTTGTCCACTTTGATGCGCAGTCTCAGAACCTCCGTGAGCACGGTTGGGATGTTCTTGATCTCCTGAAGCAGCAGGGTTTATTGGTTAACAGGGATATACAGACAGCTTTATTATATGTATCTATATATAGATACATATATATATATATAGATATATTTTTAAATAATATATATATATATATATTAGATACGGGAATTAAGTTTTGAGAGGGGTCAGTTTGATGATTGGCCTCCAAAGCACTTTCCACTACTTCTTCCTTCTCCTGCTTTTCCTTCTTCTTCTTGGCCAACATCTTGCTCTTCGGGCTGGGGGTTTTCTTCCCTCTCCTCTTGTGCCTCTTGCGCTTGGTGCTTGGGGTCTTGGTAGCAGCCTCACCTTCATCGTCGTCGTCGTCGTCGTCTTCGTCGTCGTCCTCGTCGTCGTCATCCTGCTCGTAGCACGGGAGCGGCTCGTCGCCCAACGTTGGCGGTGGCAAGGATGCACCGCTGTCGATGATCTCGACGTATTGGTTGAACTCCTCCTTCGTGCTCTGTGATAAGCTCCCACTGGTGCGCACGTCCACCCAATACTCCATGATGTGGCTTTGGTACTTGTCTTTCCTACACATGGAACATGCAAAGCTATACTGCATCAGTCATATAAAGGAACCCATGGAAATGGCCTTGTCAAGGCCCTCTTCCGGGCTTTGGTGGCGGTGCAGTACTTGATCACGGCCTTTATTCGGTCCCTGGGTAGCATAAATGATCACTATGGCAGCTACTTCACTGTTGTACATGCAGCGAACAAGTCCAAGTTTGAGCCAAGCTGCTTGTCGAATTTCAGCTCCGATCGCATGGTGGCTTCCGTGTAGTAGCCGCTGTCGATGACGACCTTGCCCTCTTTGATGTTTCGGATAACAATCTCCATCCGCTGATTGAAAGCATCCTGAGAAATTCCATGTTCAGGGAAGGAAACATAGCTAAGAGGGCAGACAATCAACATACATCAGTGGCGACATGTTGTGCAGTCCAGTGGCCTTGTCACCCTTGCAGTTAATGAGTGCCACAATCAGCTGCTTCCTACTCTTCGAACACTTCCACTTGTCAGCAACTTCTGGACTCACCTGCAAGGTTCCCCTCTTGGCCGACTTGTTGCGCATGCGCCGCAACGTGGCTTCGTAATTCCGGTACTCACGGGCACTGATGCGGATGGTATCCTTCTTCATGGCCTGTACGGGTTTGTAACGTGGGTTGAGATTGCAGACATACAGAGAGGCCGAGAGAGAGAGGGGGAGAGAGGAGAGAGAGAGAGAGAGAGAGATATCCAGCATATATATATATATTATACTAACTATATATATATATAGTATATATAATATATATATATATATATGTATGAATATATGTATAGGTGGTTATATATTTAAAAAATATACATATGTAGGTATATAGGTAGGTAGGTAAGTATAGGTAGGTAGGTAGGTAGGTAGGTAGGTAGGTAGGTAAGTAGGTATAATAGGTAGGTAGGTATGTAGGTTGGTTGTAGGTTATCACTCAAGCATTTCTAGTAGACTATGTAACGAAGGGCTTGAATGTACCCATAAACGGAAGCCGGGCCTTGCGTTTGCTGGATTTCGTAGCTGTCGAGGGACTCGCTGTATCCACGGTTGGGGCTCGACTTGACTGGCTGCGTGGCTTGCTCTTGGGGGTGGTTTCATGGGACTTGTGCGGCTCACTTGGGGATTCACGGTGCTCTTGACGCCTCTTCGGAGTAGACTTGTTCGGGGATTCATTGCGCTCTCGACGCTTGCTAGAAGGCTCGCTTGGGGATTCACGGTGCTCTCGAGGCCTCTTCGGAATAGACTTGTTTGGGGATTCATTGCGATCCCGACGCTTCCTCGAAGACTCGCTTTCGCGGGCAGTGGATCCATGCTTCCTCGGGGTAGCAATACGTCTTGACTTTCGGCTCCCCTCCTCAGGAGCCTTTGCAGACTCTTCGGGGAGGCGATCGTGCGGGCTGCTCCGTCTGCATCTTGGGCTAGGCGAGAGGCTGAGGCTTCGTCGATTCTTTCGTCTTGAAGACTTAACTGGGGAGCTGGCTGGGCTTAGAGGCTGTGTTGTCCTTTTCGGTGTCGGGGCTTCCTTGGCGGCTTCCTGGCTTGAAGCTTTTGGCTTGGCTGCTGCTGGGCCTGCTGGGGCTTCGGGGCTGTGGAACAACTTGCGGGCTGGCAAAGGGGAGGTCTGCAGGGTATCAGGCAAAGTGTCCTGACAGAGCTCCGCAGCGACGGGAGGGGCACGCCAAGCTCCAGCCTCCGCAAAATATGGATCATCGATACCAGACATAGCATCATCTGGCACCTGACTAATAAAGACACCCGTATATTGAACAGGACACTATATAAATCTCAAGCTCACATGCAGTCTCATCTCGTAATCAGACCAGGCTGCCGTGGGTGTCATCGGCTGCTCCTCCTCCTTTACAAGGCTGGCATGTAGAAGCTCACGAAGTTCATTGAAATCCTCGGAAGGGTTTTGGGTTGCAGGGATTTATAAGTACACTACAGACATGTACAATCTCGAACCAATGCAAGCAAGTTGCACAATCGCATTCCATGATCAACTCGTCATCTGAATCATCGTGTGCTTCAGCGAGTGCTGGTGCATGTTCGGGTTCCATGGACTCTTGGGCTTCGTTGGGTCCGGGGCAAGGGGGTCCTTTAGCTGGTGCAGCAGGGGCCTCAGGACCCACAGGCGTTGCAGTGGATCCTTCTCGAAGACCACCAGCATCAGAACCCTGAAGAAAACCTTCCTCCCAAAGCGGTTGAGAGCCTGGCTGTGCATCCGTAGACACTGGTCGTACTAGCATCGGCACATTGGCTTCTGTCGATCGGGCCGGGGTCGCAACAGTTCTAGCTGGAGCAACTGGGGCTGCCATAACACCCCCTTCTCCTTCATCATGATGCAGGTCCTCGATCTTGCGGGCCTTCAGCTTCAGCTGCGCCAGCTTGTCCGCTGCTGCCTGGGGCTGGGGCTGGGTTGCAATAGTATATAAGTTGGATGAGTATGAAAAGGCGAGGCTTATTCCTATTGCAGCTATGATACTCGTATGTCTGCATCGATGTCTTCCGGTTCTTGCTTCACATATTGCGACTCCATGAACGATTGCCCCGCATAAAGCGTGGCACAGCTTCGGGACTTGGAATCAAGTCGTAAGGGCTTGCCGGCCACCATTGCTAAAACTGGTGACCCTGGATCCAAAAGCCTGCAAACCGGAGGTGAAATCGCTCAAAAGTTTGCTGTTGCGGGATTACGCTTTTTTCGGCACTTTCACGCTTTTTTATGGCACTTTACGCTTTTTTTCGGCACTGCGTTTTGTGCGTATTTTTCACTAAGTACGTAAATCTTTGCTAAAAAGCTACCGGAACCTACCAAAGCTGTTTAAGAAGCCTTGACCAACGATCATCCCAGCAAAGTCCTGCAGTTACCGAAGAAGTCCCACAAGTTCCCAAACCCCTCCCCAATAAATCCCGCAGCCCCTCGAAACAGCACTAAATCCCGCAACCCCGGCACTCCGAAAGCCAAAAGCAGCAACTTTCGCCACAAAGGTAAACCCGCAGCTGGATCCGAAGGCTACCCGTCTTGAAAAGCAGCAGTGAAATCACCGCAAAGATCAATAACGTGCCCGAAGCAACTTCCCAAAGACCTCCTCAAGTCCCACTGATTGCAGAAGCACAGTGTGCTTTCGTAAACGTACACAAGGTGTCTGTGTTATGTATGCATATAGATCGACATATATGTGTATATATATATATCTAATATATATAAACACACACACATATATATATATTTACATATATGTATTTATGCGTATATATATATATACACATGTATGTATGTATGTATGTATTTATACATGCAGGCACATGTATGTATACTATATATATATACACATGTGTGTATATGTATAATAGATATAGATATATATATATATATACATGTACATATATATATATATATTATTTTATAGGGCACCGGTTCATATACATATATATATATATGTGTGTGTGTATACCATCATATATATGTGCACATATATCTATCAATGCATATATATGTATACACTATATATAGACAAGCACACACACATACACACACACACACACATATATATATATATGTATACATGTATACATGTATATAATATGTATATATATATATATGGGATACAGGCTTTAAATCTATATCTACCATATCTATATCTATATCTATATATCTATATATATCTATATATATATATGTATGTATGTATATGTATGTGTGTGTATATATATAAGTGCTACATAACACAAATGTGCTTACATGTATATTCCGTGTGTAAACATTATAGACACACATGTAGACATATAAACTATAGATGCACTCCCGAAGCCCTCCCCTGCCCCGGTTGCCAGCTTGTTCCCACGGAACCCGCACAAAGGCTCTAGCCGGCGAAGTCACGCGACAGCCCGCGAACCATCTCCTTCTGTTCTGGTGTCAGCTGCAGCTCCTTGTTTGAGTATAAGTACTCAATGACTTCGTTGATTTGCGCATCCTTCCACAGATCAGCCGGGATGTGCTGACACAGATACGCTTTGCAATGATCCAATCGGAAGTTGTCCACCTCCCGTGCAATATGCAAGCTGACTGTTAATTCATGTGTGCAACAAAGGAATGGGCGAATGAACTGTCACGCGGGCCTGCTGGGCATCCTGTCGCCACTGGATCGGCGATTTCTTGAAGCTTGGGATAAGCTTGGCATAGCGAAGCGCGAAGCCGAAAGGATATTGCCTGGGCTAGGAAAGCAACTCTGGGGCTAGGAAAGCAACTCTGTAATCTAGAGACCATAGACCACCAAGAATTGTAGGAGGCAGTATAGCATTTGCTGGAGTGCAGACACGTTACTGGGATTTGCGGAGCCCTTTTGTCTTCCCTGTAAATCTAGATCTTCCTTTAGTATCCCGGTATCGCTGTACCAGGTCGCCCCGACACTTTTCCCTTTCTTGTTTCGACAATCTACTGTACTTTCTGAAGCTCAGGATGGCCTTGCTTGAAGACCACAACACCGATCTCTTTGGTGTCTTGGCCCCCAAGCGTCCAAGCCAAAAGGCTTGTTTGTAGACCTAGGTATGTCCGTGGCACAGAAAGTTTTACCGACATGTATGTGGCACCCATGGCTCACTTCGATAAACACAAATTGCACATGCGACCATGGTACTATGATGGCCTTGCAGAGTTGTTGAAACCTCTTATGTCTGAACATCAGTGAGGACCCAGGCTGCTCCAGGGTCCAGTGGCAATTTCGCGACATCAGGAGGTAAGCGAGGAGGCAAAACCTGAAGAGGTGAAGGTTATGCTTCCCATGGTAAGAAACTGAAGTGCATACAAAAGCATGCATTACAGCAGAACCTCGACACCATGACATTGCCATCATGCACCCACTTCAGAGACGTGTCTCCATGTGGAGACAGATATCGTCGACCAGACGAGTCCATGCATAGAGATACCCAGCTTGAACACACCAAGCCGAAGTGGAACACGGAATTTGGCCGTGCTCGCATTGCTTGCATCAATAGCAACCTGAGCTTTTGTCATCAGCATGTTTACATAGCATATCACTTCACCCACACAAAAGATAGCCTGCAGTCTTGGGCACACGAACCCCGCTGTGCCGAGCATGTCCAAGGGGTTGCTTGTCGTTGGTCGATAGTTCGCCTGGCCTTTCCAATATTTAATATCGAAGCCCGGAAACACCAGACCATGGTACAGTTGCACCACTCTGCACAGCATTCCTGTCCCTGCACATATTTCGGCGCCATCAAGAACCTCAGCCCGAACAATGATTTTCCCCAAGGACTTCTGCAAAGCTTCGTGCTGGCTACTGGCCGTCCTACATCTGCAATATAGCCCG
This sequence comes from Symbiodinium necroappetens, assembly GCA_905231915.1. NCBI lineage: Eukaryota > Dinophyceae > Suessiales > Symbiodiniaceae > Symbiodinium > Symbiodinium necroappetens. The sequence goes on along the minus strand of CAJNJA010013120.1, from coordinate 4,391 downwards.
CCTCATCGAGGCGTAGCCCCTCGGTCTTGAGGATCAAGAATACACAAAGGACCAGAACCTGGGATCACATTTGCTAGGGTTGGTTATCTGGTTTTGGTATTTCGGGGATGAGTTTAATGGCACATTGAACAGATGAATGCATCCAAGAACCGCCGGAGCCCGAACAATAAGTAGGTCGCGAAGAATACGACACATGTGGGCGTGGGTCACCATGGTCTATATGTACATGTACGCTACCAGAGCAGCTTGATTGTATAAGCTCTCCCCGCAAAAGTGCAGCAACAGCACCACTCGTTCAGACAAACCTGAATGCATACACGTATGCGTGGATTCATAATCTCGATCGAGAAAAACCAGACCAGAGATGCAATCAGCAATGGGGGGTGCACCCTTCGAGGTTTCTGGCCGCTGGCGCTTCCTCCACGCCAAGCTCATCTGGAATCATCCATGGTACCTGTTGGCAGGCTGGATTCCCGTTTGTAGTTGTTACATGTATAACATGCTATTGAAAGTGCAAGGGCATTGGCTTTTGCTCTCTTCACAGCATGTTCCCCAACCACTGAAATTGCAGCGGCTATGCCACGAATTTGGCTGGCATTGTTTGCACAAGTAATTGAAGCATATATGTGGCCCCGCAAAGTCCGAACATGTTTGAAAAGCCACGATTTGATCTAATACTCAGGCTCTGAGGGACCGAATATGCAGTACCCAGCATCGCTGACAAGGTTATCCCTGCCTGCGGACCCCACACTGCACTTCGACAGGCTACACTACGCAGCCATGCACCATGAAGCTCGATCGAAAGAGTCACGAAGCCATCACGCAGCTGTTGCACGGGGCCTTCCCCTTACACCTCTGTACACGTACGTCGGGTCTCGGCACGTGGCGCATCCACCTTTTCCCCACCGGCAGCGTGGGCAACCAAGCTGGCGATCCTTGGCGACTCCGGCCGCATCATCGGGGCCACCTCCTCGTCCTCTGCCTCTGCCCCGGCCCCCCCGGCCCCTGGCTGTGGCCTTGGGCACCGCTGCAGCCGCAGGAGCTGCCTTGCTCCCTCGCCCACGGCCCCCTGCGCGGGGAGCCGCAACACTCGCCTCCGTCTGCTCGTTCGGCACAGCTTTGGCCTTGGCCTTTGCTGTGGCTGCCTTCGGCACAGCTTTGCCCTTCGCCGCTGCCTTCGCTTTTCCCTTGGCTGTTGCCTTGGCTTTTGCCTTCGGAACAGCTTCGCCCTTCGCATCTGTGGCCTTCGCTTTCGCCTTGGCCTTTGCTTTGCTTTTGGACTTTGCACTGCGAGGGCCTCGCTTTGCGGGTCGCCGCAAAGCCTTCAAAGCGTTCTGATCCTGCGAGGTCACCAAAGGCCCTGTCACCTTGATTTGTTCACTGCATGCATTACTCTTACACACACACACACATACAGGCATGCACAAATACATGGCAGCCATGCACTATTGCATCTCTAAGTGACATCGGGCAGGTAGCGATCCAATGCTTTCCCAGTCCTAGGACGTGGGCTCGGAGTGGGATTAATCTGTGTCTCCTGAAGTCAAAGGCATCTCTAAATCGTTCAATAAAAATATAGACCCAAATCATTAATCGATGCGTCCATAAGCATGGCCTCATTGTCAGGATGTGGGCGCTTGCTTCCGGAGCGGCGAAGAATCGAGGCCAGCGGAGTAGCAGGAGGTCGTGGCCGTGGTTTGGGGCTATCTTCGATCAAGATTGGGCAACCTTAAATGTTGGAGGTAGCAGTGCACAAGTCTGCTCATTAATGTTTGGGCAAGTAGCCGCGTCGCAACTTTGGTAATTCGGCAGGCCTTAGATTTCGCAAGGATATGACCTGATTTGGAAGGGGTGTGCATGCATGCATTAATACGAAACCAGGTCACTCACCCAACTTCTTTTGCAAAGCATCAATCTCTGCTTGCATCGCCAACAGCTGCTGCCGCTTCGACTCCATATGCATACTTGAAGAACCACCGGAAAGCGGGCATTCAACTATAGGATCATCACCTTCTTCATTCTCTCCTTCCTCCTCCCCTTCCTCATGGTCCTGCCCTGTGGCATTCTCTTCTTCATGATGGACCTCAGCTCCGTCCTCAGGATCCTCATCACCATCCTTTGACACCTTTGCCGCCTGCGCCTCATTATTTACATCAAGCTCCTCTTCATCAAAGCTATCAAGACTCACAAATTCGGGGCCCTCATCACCACCTTCTGGCTCAGGCTCATCATTATCATCGCCCCCTTCCTCCTCAAGTCTTGCTTGCTCACTCCAGAAGTCTCGGCGAAGCTTGATCAAATTGAAAAGCCTCCGCACCGATTCCTCCTTAGTTTAGATGAATCCTTAAATGAAAACTTGACAGCAGAAAAACACACAGACACACACATATACACAGGCATATACCTCCATAATCCCAGCAAAGGAGCCCTAGGGATCTGATTTCGCCGCTCTGCATCCCGGGCTCGCTTCAAAGAGAAGCTCACCAAGCATTTAATGCTCCAAGCATCGATCCAGGCCTGCTTCCGGTCATCCGGGACGAAGTTCATCTTTTTGAAAAGCGTCCTGACCTGACAGGGTGTTTTGAGGGGTTGTGGATTAGCTTTCAAGGTTTTAATTATTTTTTAACGAAAGGATTCTCTCTTCAGCAGGCCTGTGGCTCCAATTCTTTGATGGAAACCTTCGGGGTCTTCATCCACGAAAAGACCACTTTGAGGGTGCTGTAGTTCAACTCCACAGCTTTCGTTGTCTGAAGGCTTTTTTCCCCGTAGCAGTCAACCGGCTCCCGAATCCATGGTAGCCCTTTGCGAAAGCGGCGACGAATAATGGGGATGCACTCCAATTGAGCAGCCAATCGGCTCCCCGCCATGGCGTTCCAGACCCACTATATATAATCAGCCCTGAATGCCTGAAAATGTAAGGCCCTCGAGCTCAAAAGTACAGCGCTGCCGACAACAATATGAGGAAACCTGCCGTGCACAGCTTCGGCATCGCTAGAGCAAAGAATGACATGGCAGGGCACTTCCAAAGCAAGTAGCTTCAGCATAGCCAGGTGCCTTGGCTGGCCCAATAGTCTACACTGCTTTCCATAACAATCACCGAATAGAACTGACCTTGGTGCTGTCGGGTCGCACACCATCGATTCATAAGATCATCGCGCAGCACCCACCACATCGGAGCCAGGTCCTGCCCCAATAAGATCGAACACACTTAAACCTGCAAGCTGCGCTACAGAAGCTTAGAAGTGAAAAGTGGTCCGGTCCTCCAAGGCGATGCTGAGCTCGAGCGAACCATTGGGGCAAAAGCCCGCACAGCGTGTGTTCCTATATTAATGTACTTAACATATATATATATGTATTCTGTAAGTCTACAGCCGATATAGCCCACAAGGTTACCGAAGTATAAATATTTCAGCTCACCTGGCAGCGAAGCCACCTAAATGTCTGTCTATTTCTCCAACGATCTATTCCGAACTATCTTGGTTCCAAGATAGAGGGTTTCGAGGATTGGGGTTGCCAGGTTGGCAATTATGAACCCTCAACCTAAACCCTGAATCCCTAAACCATATATATATCTATATATCGGCCCTACATTTTTATATACCTTACAACAGCGACCAAAGAAGCCTGTGGGTTTAGGGGTGCAACAAGCTTTATAAGTTTTAGGATTCAGGGGCTTAGGGTGATTGGGTTTGTCGATGCGGCGAAGAGCCTGCAGAAGGCAGCGACATCCTGTGCGGCTTCAGAGTAACGGTTTATGGTCTATAGGGTGTCTAGGGTTTGGGGTTTGGGGTGTATACAGGGACATCTCTGGATACTGCCCAGGAAGGCTTTATTTTTAGGGTTCAAGGCTAGCTCGTTTTACAAATACGAGAATGTATTTACGATGTATGTATATATATATATATGTCGTCTATACATATATGTATGTATATATATATATATTTATCTACATACACATATATATATATATATACAGGGATGTATCCTTAGTGATACATAAAGCCTCTGGGGGAGGATGGCACGTCGACTCCTCAGCAGCTTGGGAATGGATGCTTACACTTGTACCTTATAGGCCATAAATGCCTTAACAACCCATAAGCTGTATACATATTCTATATTCTGAACACACATCTACACCCCATTCGAGAAAAGCTAACAAAGAAAACCCTGGGTAGTCATATAAACCTGGTTCAGAATCAACAAAGTCTAGTATAAACCATGATAATTATGCCTTCGGCCTAATAATGGGCACAGTGACATTTTTGACCTCCTCATAACAAAAGTAGAATGATTTCGCAACTACTTTGCCAAAGGCGCTCATTTACGCACGGTTGCCTATTATTTTGGGCGTTGAGGTTTCCCAGGTATGACAGCGGAGAAGAGTTGCAGGG
>CAJNJA010013119.1:10467-36168 GCA_905231915.1 Symbiodinium necroappetens | reverse complement strand
GCAATTTCCGGTTGCGTGCCGACTTCGGCGTCCTAAAGAAAAGCACTATACTCGCGTGGCAGACACACAAAATATTTAAATACATGATCATGATCACATACACACACACATGTGCCTGTCTGATCATGACTGTATACAGTATACATGCCAAGTCGCCGGTTCGGCTGTGTTCCCCGCGTTTCTTGCTTGTCCCTTAGCTTTGGCTGCTCCTTTGCTCTTGGCTTTGGCTTTGGTGCTTGCTTTGGCCTTTGCTTTTGTTTTGGCTGCCGGTTTCGCTTCGATTGAGCCTTCCGCCTTCTCCTGAAGCACAGTGTGCTCCAACTCTTCATCCTCTTCATCAAGATCGGCATCCGGATCTGGATCCTTGCTCGCCTTGCTCGCCCTGCCCCGGCCCCGACCACGGCCNNCCCGACTGCCCCCACCTCGGCCTCGCTTAGGCACAGGCTCGTCGGCCGGATCCAGCTTGATTTCTGCAGCCTTCCGAATCTTGCTTTGGGCCTGACCGTCGGCAACAGAATAAACCTCGCACACCCCAGTCAAATCAACCGGATGGCCTGCAGAAGCCCCTCCGGAGCTTCCTTCTCGATCTGGTTTGCAAGCTCTTCAGCAGCCTTTGCCAAGGAGGCAGGAACTGGCTTGGACGGGACCTTCAGGCCGCGATGCTCCTGAGCAAAAGACACATCGTGGCAAGGACCAAGCGAGAATGCATTTGGATGTTGCAATTAGACTTCAACCGGTGGCCTTCATGGCATCATGGCCCTTAGTCTCCTGATCTGCTTTCTCCACCTCAACCTCCATGGTTGTCCCCTTCTCATCCTGATGTGGCTTTGCATCCTCTTCCAAATCCTGGCTCCCACCCTGAAGTGGCTTTGCATCCTCTTCCAAATCCTGGCTCCCATCCTGAAGTGGCTCTGCATCGTCCTCCAAATCGTTTCTCCTAGCCCTCTCCTTGTGCGGGGTGCACTCAGCCCGAAAGATTTCGGGATCGGCTACGGGGTCGTCTTCATCCGGGCCTATCTCTTCTTCCTCGCCTTCCATAAACTCCTCCTCCCCCAGGGCCTCCTGCACCTCCTTCTCGCGAGTGCCCAGCCCATCCGTGACGGTGTTCTGCCGGGAGGGGTCGTGGGACTTTGCCTCGTCCTGCCATCATCGATTTTTTTTGCAATCACTGGCAAAGAGCCTGCTGGCAGTTTAAGTAGAATTTGTCCCCTACACAGATCTAAGGTCCGTCGTCGCCTTCTTCTTCTCATCGCGAAGAAAGCTCACCATGTATTTCAGCTTGGCCATGTTGTCGTGCCCGCTCCTATCACAGAGTCGGCTTTGCTATTGGTATGCAAATGGCTAGTCCTGCTCATCATGCTGTGTATGTGTGCCTGCCTGTAGCCCTCGTTGCGACGGGAGCGATCCAGTATATAGCTTATCAGCGATCGTTGCAAGTCGCCCTCCGTGCGGGACCAGCCCTGCCAAGAAAGCAAATTCTCACGATTTGTCTGTGCTTGTGACAGTGTCTGCTATGCAGCTTCAAGCTTCAGGCCTCAACCTTGTTCTTTGCAGCCTTTGACCCAAGGAGCTGGAAATCATAAGCCGTCACTTCAAGAGCCATCTGTGCTTCCAGGCTCGTCGGGATTTTCAAACCAAAGGTAGCCAGCCACTTGGCTACGAATCTATAGTTCCACATATCCTCAACCTGGCTCGACTGAAGAACGGACCGACTATTGCAATGTCTTGACTGGTGACCAATATGCTGCCAAATGGCCTCCGTCACTGAGANNTTCACGAATGTGAAGTTGATGGGAACCTGCCATAAGCTGCCATCAAAGCTATAATTGACTGCCCAATCTGTCCAAACAAGCAAGACTCACCACACCCTGCTGCATTGCACGGTCGATCCTCTCTTTTGAAAGCGTAGACCTGCAAAGAAGCTCCTCCATCCGGGTCTTCTTCCAGTCATTCTCCACCAGCAAAGTGCGGTAGAAGTCCTGCATGCACACATGGATGTCCATGCTATATACATGTATGTACGTACACGTGCATGTGTGTATTACCTGGATTATAGGGCTTAGGGTTTAGGGTTTAGGGTGGTGTGTTTCAACACAGCAGGGGGCCTTCAAGATTTGCGTTCGCACAGGATCTGGCTTCACCCGGCCCATGGCTGCACTGCTGTCACTGCTGTCCGTGGACGAAAAAATGCCGAATGCTTTGTGAGGCTTCTTCTGGAAATTAGGCACCAGAATTCCTAGACCCCAGAGCTGCCTTCGAACATAGATCTAGAGCCTGGGAGCATTGTTGAAAGCGAGCTCGAGCATACCAACAATGCAAAATCCAGCAAGCAACTTGTAACTGACGGGGTTGCCACCATCGCATTCTGCAGGATCTAAGTCACCCAAAGTACCTGCAGAGGGGAGTTTCGAAGAAAAACCAACGAGATTCATTTCGCTGGCGGGGCACTCGACGATAATGCTTTCTGCATACCATTGCAAGCGAATGGAAATCCAGTTATGTGTGGTGTTTTGCTTGATACCTATGGCAATTGCAAGATGTTTGTGCTATCCATGATCGGCTCTCTTCGGCCTCCTTGAACCCTCGCAGCGGCCTTCACCGCTGCACATGAAAAACTTCTCTGAAATTCCCGGCAATCTATGGTTTTTACTGAGCATAAGACGGTGGCTCTAAGCCCCCGCGGAAAGTATGGTGGTGGAAGGACAGGGTTAATATTTGGGAGAGTATATGATTATTGGGTACTTGGACCCTGAACTGTGTTCTAGCTAGTTGTAAGTATAGTTACCTTATTTACAAGCCTGCTTACTCAGTCCCAGGAACCTTAGTACCCACACCCTTAGCCCTAAACGGAATCCCAGAGCTCGGAAACCGGGAGATATGTTTCTGGATTTGCGTGCCTCGTGCATTAAGCACTTGCTGTTATGTACAGGTACCAAGACACGCCACTCAACGGATTTATGAGGCCGTCTATGCCCCAGGATATGAAGACTACACGTGCAGGTACGGGCTTCTTGTGTGGGTGTGGGTTTGCGGACTTCGTGCACACGACGTCACACTCTTGGTGCTTAGGTAATTTAGGGTTTGGGCCCGGGACTTGTATAGACCCTGTCGTCTTTGGGCTGCGGGGCGCGAGATTGAGACACTCGCAGGCACCTTTTCCTCTCGGCAGCGCGGTGCAAACAAGACCCCTCGTGATCCCCCCTACACCCTAAAACCGCCCAGCCCTCAGCCACAGGAACCAAATGCCCTAAACCACTGAAGCACAAAGCCGAAAGCATCCCGAACTGCAACAAAAACATACTTTAAAGCCACAAATGCCCGTCAAACCCTGTAATTCACCAAATAACACCTTGCAAAGCCCATGGTAAACCTTGGAGAGACAGGGAATCTTAGGGTTGCTGGGTTAGCTGCTGACGGACGGAGCTGCTGTCACCACCCAGAGACGGCGAGCCCCAAGAGAGCACGGAGCCATCGCCCTGTATGCCCGCAAAGGCGTAGCGGGACGCCTGTACTTGCCAGATGTTCTCCAGGATACCTCCAGGTTCCCTCTTTAGGGCTTCGGGGTTTAGGATTTGGGTTTATAGGTCCTATACTTCTAAGAAGGGACATACTGTTTAGAGTCTGCTCTCTACGATACCTTCTGCGAAAGGGTTTGGGGTAACGGGGCTTCGGGATGTTTATAAGGATTTTCTGGCATTTGGGGTTCTGGCTTAGGGCTTCGCTTTAGTGTCTAAGAGATCCCGTGTCTCTAAGTGACCCTAAACCCTTAGCCAAACTTAGCCAAACCATACAAAGTATCGGCTTAGAGTTTACGGGCTTAGGCTTATTCAATCAAACCTCCAAAGCCCTAAACCCTAAACCCTTAGCCCAAAACCCTAAACCCTTAATAAAACCCTAAACCGACGAGGGCTTTAGGGTTTCTGCGCTTTCCCCCACGGGACCTTCTGGGATGTTTCCCCAGGTCACCGCCCGATCCTCCGAGGTGATGGCCGTGAACGCGTAAGCCGAGGCCTAGGATCACCGATCGCTTTGAAGCTTCAAAGGCTCCTTTAAAGGGGTTCCCTTAAAGGTACCTTAAAGGGATTCCTATCAGGGTACCAAAGAAAAATAGGGTTTGGGGTAGGGCTTAGGGCTCATGGGTTTTAGTGTTGAACCCAAATTGAAAGATGCCCTCAACACCCCCTGAGCCCGAAGCCCAAAACTCCAACCCTAGACTGGGTCCTGAAAGCTTTATAAAAATCTTCAAGCCTGTAACCTCTAAGCTGTAGTACTATAAGTGAACCGTAGACTGTAGAGAACCACAACAACAGGATTCCCTTAAATATCACATGGTTCAGTCTAAGCGAAGCCCGACACAGAAAGTAGCAACAAAGATCATCAGCCCTAAACCATAAAGCCTTAAACCCCTAAACCCCAAAGGTACTACTTGGAGACCCGAAGACTGAGATGTGCTGCACATTCTTCAGTGACTTGCGAACCTCAGCTGCTGAGTTCCCAAGCACCGAAACAATGCAGATGTTCCGTTTTACAAGTTGTTTGGCAGGGTCTAGGGTATGTAGTAGGGTTTAGGGTAAAGTTTAGGGTTTAGGGCATAGTGTCTAGGGTTTGTAAGGGATGATCTCATCCCAACAAATGTAAAGTGCACTGACTCGGTTATTAAGGAGCAGATCGACTGTTTCCGCCGCCGTGTTGGTCACCCCACGTCACGACTGATCCTGGGTCTCGAGATCAATGGAGTTTAGGGCTTAGGGTTTCGAGCTCCAGCCCTCAAAGCTATTCAGAGTCAGGGATCCATATTGAACGAATTTCGAAAGCTATTCTTTGAATGCATCCTCAAAAAACATCCGCTATCGTATTGCAGTAGCCCATCAAGGAACCTTTAGTGGCAGACACGATGTTCGTATGCCAAATCGGTTCCTAGGATCCGTCTTCAAGGATCGCCGCGAAGGCTCCGGTGTTTGCCTGCACCTGCGAGCTTCCGTAAGCACGGGGTTGTAGAGGTGTTGGGGCTTTTGGGTTTAGGGGTTTAGGGGTTTCGGGTTTAGAGTTTAAGGTGTAAGTACCGGTTTTTGGAGGTGTTAGGGCTTTTAGGTTTAGGGGTTTAGGGTCTAGAGTTTAGGGTGTAAGTACGGGTTTTTTGAGGTGTTAGGGCTGTTTGGGTTTGGGGGGTTAGGGTGTCGGGATCTACCTGAACCCGGAAAGCCCTATCTATCTCGGATCCCTTATCATAAACTTCCCCAAATTGTGTCCTGTCAAAAATAACTTTGGAGGAGTGAGTGGTAGAGTCCAGGGTCTAGGGTTTGGGGTCTGCGGTTTTCGAGCCTCATATTTATAGGTTTGGGGATGCTTAGGGTTTAGAGTTTAGGTTTAGACACTCGCACTCACACGAGGAACACCGAATAGTAAGAACGCCGCCCCCACCTTTAGTACATTCCTCAACTGGTGCTGCACCGCGCGGCTGTCACCACCGAAGTCGGACCTTCAGGCAGTAACCAGACTAATTACACAGGTATAAGGGTTCAGGGTTTGGGTCAAAGTAACTTGCACAATTAGTCTTTAAAAGGCTCTGTACAGGGTTGCTTCACAGGTTAATCTAAGGGTTTAGTATAGAGGTGGCATTCTTCTACTGTCATTATATAGGGGAATTCCTAAATTCCTAAACCCCAACTACCGACCTCCAAGTGACCACAGATCTGTCGCGGAGGATAGCAGCAAAGCCGAACTGTGAGGCCTGGATCTCATGTACATCACGCAGCTGATCCTGGACAGGAGTACTGTCACCACCTTCTAGAGGGCATCCCCACGTCACAACCGAGCCATCCTGCCGGATCGCGGCAAAAGCCGAAGCTGTTGCTTGCACTTCAGTCACATCATGCAGTAGATGCTGAATTGCGCTGCTGTTCCCGCCGAATTCAGGACAGCCCCAGGTCACAACAGATCCATCCGTGCGAATGGCAGCAAATGCTTGCGAGGTGGCCTGGACCTTCTGCACGCAGTTTAACTGCTCACTGACGGCGTTGCTGTTGCCCCCTCCCCACTGGTTGCCCCAGGTTACTACCCTTCCATCTCCGGTTATAGCAGCAAAAGCGAAGCGAGTGGCCTGGATTTGCTGAACATTGCACAGAAGGTCGCGGACGGCGCTGCTGTCACCACCACTTTCTGCCGCGCCCCAGGTCGCAACAGATCCGTCACCCAGGATGGCAGCGAATGCTCGCTCAGAGGACTGCACCTTCGCAACCTGGGTCTGTTCAGGAGAAGAACCAACCATGACAGGAACACGCTGCCTGTTTTATGGTGATTTAGCTTCAGTTCGTGAAGTCCGCTAACAAGAGTCCGGCAACGTTTCTCAGGCCTTTCGGAACTATGCATCCTTCTTCCTCCGACACACCGCCCCATGCAACGAGAGATCCATCTGCAAGGATAGCTGCAAAGCCGGTCTCAGATGCCTTTAGCTGCTGCACGTTCACTAGCCGGTTCTGCATGTGTCCGCTGTCTCCCCCAGATGCTGGATCTCCCCAGGTCACGACAGATCCGTCGCTGAGGACCGCTGCGAACGCCGAAGCTGAAGCTGCTACAGAAACTGGCTGCTTCGTCAGGGTCAAGATATCGCCGTCTTTTAGGCCTGCCTCGGTAACCGTCGTGGCGCCACTCAAGGCCTCCCCTGCAGACGTCATCAGTTTGCCATTGAACTGGAAGGCGTCTTGAGATTGCTTCCTCACGAGCTCGAGGGGAGTGTCCGCGTCCAGATATAGTTTCTTCCGCTTCCCACTTAACAGTACCACTTCCACAGAGATCGACATGCGTTTCAGAGACCATGCCAAATGCAAAAAGCTTGTGCAAGTCAACAAGTCGGAACATGATACTCAATTTGCTCCTGTCGTGGCTGGCTGGGCTGCACTTGTTCTGCATGCACCCCTGAAACAGACTGTTGAACGTGCCATATCTTCTGTACACAGCTACTGAGCCTGATCGTTGCCGGACGGGAAGTGGCCACCACCAAAACAATCATTTACCGTTCTATATGCTTTGGCTCGAAACTAGGTTCAGGGTTCCGAACGAGATGGGAAATTGCATTTCGGCAGTCTGTGAATGAGCAATGGAGGAGGGATAGAATGCAAGGCTGTTTAGTCATGTTTTACACTTCATTCGCAGCTTCACAAATGCACTGCTTGCCCAGTTGATGCAGCAATGCCCCCAGAAAACTCAAAACCGGCAGTCCTGCACCGCTTGGTGACGAATTGAGGGTGCGCCGTCATAGATCGGTGAAACCACTTTTGTCGGGTCTTCACAATGGTGCACGCGCACGCTAAGGGGACTCCACCCAAAGCAATTGATGTGGTGCCCCAAAACAGCAATCAAAAAATTCAAGAGCCGTGGAAACCTAGGCTGGCTGTCAGCCCGAGACAAGACAGAAGGGGCGGCTTACCCACAGGCCCCTAAGTAGTTCCTTTTTATGGTTTATATTTAAAGTCCTATAACTTGGCTGACTTCTGGAACCCTCCAAAAAGTTAAACTTTTAGCCTCCTTATTATCGTTCACATAGAAACCCCAAAAGTTAAAGTCCTAAGAGCCAACCAGAGGAACGCCAAGATAAGGTAATCCCAAAAAGGAACGACCTAGGGGCCTATGGGTAGAGCCCATAACCACTACATGATACGGACGAAAGTCTGATCTATTCGCGGCTTCATAGAACCGAGGCCCCCCACCATAGAACCCTAACAGAAAGGATCCACCAGGTACTCCTCCGGCACATTCGTGCGTAGTAGTTCCTTTTGGGATTACCTTATTATAAGATTCAAACTATGAAACATAAAAAAGAACTACTTAGGAGCCTATGGGTACTTCGTGCGCACTCCGCTGCTCCACAACAGATCTCAAGACAAGGAAGGTCGAGTCGGTACAAAACTTTCGTCCTCCGGTTTAGGGTTTAGGGTTTAGGCAGTACCTAATCTGGACTATCTGCATTCTTAGGGTATAGTGCTAGCAGAGAGCTGGGGCTCTCTTCTGCTGCATTTGGCAATTTGGTGGATCCGAAAAACGGAGAGAAGAAACCCTAAACCTTAAAACCCTTTTTTGAGCAGGGACTGCAATGCACTAAGCCCTGATTCATCCCTTCACCCTAAAACCCTAAAATACACCCGAAACCCTCATCAAACCCTACAGACGCGCAGAAGCCGAGGCCGCAGCCACATTGAGAACCGCGAAGCCCAAGACCTGGCCGACTCTGACCGTGAGGTTTTGGAGGTTTAGGGCCTAGGGTTTTGGTTAACTTAAGGTTTAAGGTTATTTTTCCTCCTACATAGCTATGTATACGGTTTAAGGTTTAGGGCGTAGGGTTTTGGTTGTAATTTAAGGTTTAAGGTTTAGGGCTTGGTTTGGGGTTTAGGGATTAGGTTTAGGGCCCATGTTCCTGTAAGGTAGCTGTGGTACATTGCATACATTGACCCTAAACCTGCTTAGGCCGAAGTGTATGTAACCCAAACCCTAAACCCTAAACCCTAGACGGAGGTATGTGGACCCTTCGGGTGAAGCCGGCCGCACAAACTCTGTCGGACACTGCCGTCCTAGAAACTCCAGACCCGATTTCTGGCAGAATAGTAGCAAGTAGCAGTGTGAGGCTTTAAGGTTTAGGGGGTAACTTAAATGAAGAGTGTAGGTAGTCATAGCCATAATGGTATCATAAAGTTCCCAAAGGCTTTTGCAGAGTGTCAGTCAGGCCCGCAGAAATATCAGGGAATATACGGGCGACAACTTTAAGGGGAGATCGTAAATCTGCAGAAATCTGACCTTGCCTGTAATTTGTCTGGGACACAGGCAACTCTACGTGGTCGAAGTTGGGTTTAGAAGGTGCTCCGTTCGTTGAAGGTCGCGAGTAAATTTCAATGGTGAGTGTAGGCCCCTTACTTGGAGGATCATGCGACTTTGAAAGGAAGGTCATACCTACCTTGCTCTGGGGTTACAAGTCATGACGCGCATGGTTACCTTACTGATAATAACCCTAGTTACCAAGTCTCATGATCCTTCGTAACCCGGGCGCCTGAATGAGGCTTTTCACCGAATCGGGACCCCTCTTCTAACTTATAGTACAACCCTTGTTGCAATAGAGGGTCCTAAGCAGGATCTCGGCGCATTTGGGCTTCGCCCAGAGTCGAAAAAGGGAGTTCGAGACGGTACCTTCTTGTCCGATTCTCACGCTGATCCGCCTGAGGGTCCAAGTAGTCCTTATTCATGGTTTTTGGTACCCATAAAGGCCCTAAAGTCCTTAAATAATGAATACTTGGACCCTTAGGGTGCTAAACCAATCCGAGCCGAAATTCTGTGGCCTGGTTTCGGGTTCAGGCCGTGATGCTTGCTTGGTGAGGAAGCCACACCCTGAAACTAATAGAAAAGAATCTCCGAAAACAGAAGACCATTCCACTTGTATTCTGGACTGGCGCGCTCCGCGAGTGTGCAGTGTGAGCACAAGCTGGGGCTCGGACACACCGGTAGAGCAGGAAGAACACAGAGAACCACTCGCCTAGTAGCATGGTTATTAATACAGGGTAGGGTCCGGAAAAAGGTTGGTTCTCGGCGGTGTAGGGGGAGAGAACTGCAGGGCTTTGAAGCATTTCTGCCTATGGTTTTCGTAGGACTGCACACCGATGAGCGTTTTGCTGGGATTGGGGCCCGGGGTCTATCATTCTAAACTCCTATAAGAGGCCTTCTTGAGTCCATGAATCTGGTCCAGCACTACAGCAACAGAAGCAAGCGTTGTTTCGAACCTCGGGATATGCACCGCTCTACAGGCGCAAACATATATTGAGTGAGCTACGGAAGGACGGTCGGGATGCGAGTCCACTGTTTCCACCCTACTTGCGCAAGCCAAAAATTTAAACCGCTTGCACCCTTTTTTTGAACAAGGACTACAATGCACTAAGCCCTAAAGCGCTTGCACCCTAAACCCCAGACCCACGCTTCGTTGGCCCTTTCATTGGCCCGGGATATGACGGTATGACAGCTATGAAACAGACGTCCGCAACATAAGCTTGAAGTCCTTTCCTTGCCTGAGGGTGCTCGAAGGCTCGACATATCCAACGTTGCGAAGCTGCGATGCGACGAACGAAACGATCTTACGGGGTCTGATACGGAGGAAAGCAGGCCAAAACTTTCTGTCCTTGACTGCTGGTATCTTGCTAAGCAGCATTGGGAACCGACCCCTTGGGCACAACGCAGCAAATGCCAGCTGAGGCACTCATGTTCTCCAAAAGAACTCGTGCAGGTGGGGCCCAATTTGCGAAGAGAATCTCAAACCTGAGCTGATTAATGATGATGAAACTTTCTTGAATGTAGACCTGTTTCGGGCAACACTCACGCTCCGCAGAACGTAACCAAAGCCAGCAGGCTGCTAGCAAACGCAGTCCTCAGGAAGAGGAGCAACCCTAAGCATCTAAGAAACCCAGAGTCTCAAGAGTAGCGATCTCGAAGGATCAAGGCTCTAACCTGCACGTGCCATTCAAGAATGGCACCGTCACTTGGAGAACCCATTGGCCAGCCAAAGCGAGACTGCAGCACAGCATGAGGACTCACACCTGGGCGGCCTTCAATCCCGCTACAGTGCCACAACATGTGATCCAAAGTAGCAGGACCAGCATGGCATTTTTGACATAACCCTGAGTCATTGCCATCCCAGCGCATTCTCGCGGCAGGGCTAAGAGTCGCACCACTCATAACTTGAAAGCGCTGAAAGGTAGTGCAAAAACGCCTATGATGCTTTCCTGAATGTTGAGCTGTACTGGGCAACACTCAGGCTCCACAGAACGCAACCTTCAAAGCACAGTCCTCTGGCAGAGGAGCAACCCTAAGCAACTAAGTAAACCTGAGGGCTAAGAGTAGCGATCCCGGAGGATCAAGGCTCTACCCATAGGCCCCTAAGTAGTTCCTTTTTGGGATTACCTTACAGGATTCTAAATAGAAACCATAAAATGGAACTACTTAGGGGCCTATGGGTAACCTGCATGTGCCATTCAAGACTGGCGGCGTCACTAGGAATACCCATTGGCCAGCCAAAACGGGACTGCAGGCACAGCAGCACAGCGAGAGGGCCCACGCTTGGGCATCCTTCAATCCCGGTACAGTGCCACAACATGTGATCCATGGTCGAAGGACCGACACGGCATTGGCGAAATATCCCTGGGTCAAGGCCATCCCAGCGATTTCGTGCAGCCGGGCTGAGAGTAGCCAGAACCAGGGACCGCACAAAGTCCAACCCAAGTGGGACAAAGCAGCTTGGAGCACGCGAAGCCAACGTCTTCGCGGCCAGCAACAAGGTTCCCCTTCTCTCTTCCACGCTTGTTGTAGTGCTGCGGAAAAGCTGGACGAAAGAACCCTAAACCCAAAGTCAAGGTAGCACAGCCTGAAGACATTTATGAGATCAGATCAACTGCTGGTGAATCTTCAGCGCGGAAGCTGCAGGAGCATGCCATCGAGGAATAGCAGATGGATATCATGATGAGGATGACGATGGCGATAGTGATGATGACGACGATGATGATGGTGATGACGGTGGTGATGATGTTGAAGATGATGATGCTGATGATGATGGTGGCGGTCGTGGTGGGTGATGGCGAAGATGATGAACATGACAATGTTGCCGTTGCTGGTGGCTCTGAGGTTGCTAATGCTGAAGATGACCCATGGACACCCACACTTGGATGATGAGATGGGAAACCTAACGCCATCTTGAAGGGGTGGGTCAATCAAACTCTATCACTTCTCCAGGCCACAACCTTTTAAGGACCAGCACGGTCCATCCCACACAGAACGTAACAAAACTTAAGCCCAGTTTAAACGAGAAGCCGCGGTCTAGGGTTTCGGGGTTGGGGTTTTGACGTCTCCGGTATGCTGAAATGCAGTTCCTTCAACTGTCTTTTGACTTTAGGTTTGAGGCTTTGGGCTTGGGGGATGTCGATCCTTGCTGCTTGTCTGGCAAAGCACAATTTCACGTGGCTTGCGCTCAGGCCTGCACCTGCAGCCTGCAGCTTGCCTCTCACTCTCTCTCTGTCGGACTCGAACCCACTTCCAGTCACGATGTCTAAAAATTAGCCTGGCAGCATGGTGAGGATGGTGCGGCTGAAAGTGCCGTAGTAGCGAAACACGTCCTCCACCGGCTCCATCGTGCTGCTTCGGGCTTTTCGGGAAGATGGCGTAAGCTGCACAGCGTTGGTGGATTGTGCACTGCGAAGCACGGATTGGTTAGGCCAGTGATTCGGGACATCCGTTTCCAGACCGGCCACACTACCTCGACAATCACAACAAAGACCGAGTCAAAATTCGTGCTACTGCTGCTCATAATCTGAAGTCGATCCGTTAAAAGACCCCTGAGAAACTGAAACAACCATCGAGTAAATGGCATACTTGCTTTTTTGAAAGCATATGCTAATAATGCAGTGTAGCAAACTAGTCTCAGAAGTAGGTGTGGGTGTAACAGCCGATGGTGTCGTCCTGCAACACGAACCCCGGAACTAGCAGTAATAACTATTAATAGCAATAACATGGTAATGGAGGTTGTGATGTAATTGGTGTTGTGGTGGTGGTAGTAAAGTAGTACTAGTAATAGTCGTCGTCGTGATCGTGGTCGTGGTCGTAGCAGTAGCCGTTAGTAGTAGTAGTAGTAGTAGTAGTAGTAGTAGTAGTAATGCAAAAGCTGAAGAACTAGCGGCAGTAGCAGGAGAAGCAGCACATTAGCAACCCTAGCTCTCTGCAGTCACCAGTTGGTAGTACCCCCAGAAAGTGTGGTAGCGGCGTTGGGCGAAGGCAGTAGCGGCAGTCAAACGTGATATTGGCAGTAACCATGTAGTCGAAGAGAACATTTACATCCAGTAGTCGTTTCACTCAGCGGTTTCCTGGCGCAGCTCCAAAGCGACGGCTTCGTCCGACACGAAATCACGGCAAAGTGTGGCAACCACCCTGAAGCTGCATTGCTTGGGAGGCTTGGGAGAAGGGTTTTTGTTCAGGCTGAAGTGTTTAAGCAGAGAGTGAGTGTCTTTGGAGGCGGGATAAGCCAGAACTTCTTCCTACGCCAGCCTTCTTCCTATCGTCGCGTCTCGTTGTACCCTAGGCCCATGGTCTCGACATGGCCGGGTTAAGCATGGCATGGGGTGGGGTTACAGTGTCTCCCCGCACAACTCTGCAAGCAGGGTATCTAGGGCTTAGGGTTTAGGGTTTAGGCAATCTTGGGCTTAGGGTTTAGGGACTGTACTGTGACAATGCTACCGCTGACCAAACCCTGAAACTCTGCGCCCACATAACCAACACCTAAACCACCATAGGCCCGAAGTCCGTAGCGCCTACTCTAGATGACCCCAGCAGTCTAAGCCTTAGAAACAATTCCTGCAAATCCGTCAAAAAAGCTTCAACTTCCTATACCACCTCAGTAAAACGAGCAGAAAGGAAAAGCCCAGGTCGTTTGAGCATGGATTTATCGATGCCTGCCCGTTTCGATGCGAGGGCATTCATTTCGTTTGGGGGCTAGGGTGGTCGGCTTAGCTTTTGTATTCAGAAAGGACCGTAAAAACTCCTGAACCCTCGCTACACTCTAAACCGTCTCTAAACCCTACCCATAGGCCTCTAAGTAGTTCCTTTTTATGGTTTATATTAAGAATCCTATAAGGCAATCCCCAAAAGGAACTACTTAGGGGCGTATGGGTAACAACATGTTTAGGGTGTAGGCTAGGAGGTAGGGATTAGGGCTATCTATAGGGACCCAACATGAGCCAACGGCTCGAACAAGCCCAGAAACCACACAATACTAGGATCGTTTGGCCTAAAAACCCAACTGTCCATGTACCTCTTTCGTACTAGGTATCTAACTAAGTCTTAAAGGGGATCCCGCAAGAACATGAGACTTTAAGGCCAAAGTCTAAAGCAAGGGTACATTGACCCTCTGGGGTATGATCTGTTTTGCCTTACAAGACTGAGGGGGATGAGGCCTTCAAGACTTGTGGGCTTTATGCCTTTGGTTCATGCTGTAAACGCTGGGATTTGGCTTTCAGAAACTATCTCCAAGCGGCAGGCCCGCGATGCACTGCAGAAAAGTCAGCAAGCAAAATGTCCAGAAGAGCATGTCGACACTCGCCGACAGGCACTTGATCAACAGCCTGAGCTGCTGATCTGAAGTCTTTGTTTTCAGCACCCTAAACCGTAAACCCTAAACCCTAAGCTAGGGTTTGGAGATTAGGGCTTAGGGCTTAAGGTTTTAGGGCTTCAGGATTAGGTCAACAACTGGCAGCATTCTTTGCCGCCGAGGTCCATGCTAGAAACTCACGACTTGCCGAATCGACCATGCCAATCCAGGAGTGGGCAAAGAAGAAACCAGGATCCCTTTTGGGAGGGGAGAATCCTTTTTATGGACTTCCCTTTCAATCTTCGATATTCGGAAACCCAAGCCACAAAAAGGCAAACAGGATTTTTGAGACTGCCCTGGAAAAGTCAGAAAACAGGTAGTGGCCTGCAAGATCGATCCGGGAATTCATGATATGGCTTGTGGAGTTATGCTGGTGTTTATGGTTGCATGTGGACGATGAAGGGGTTTGTTTACAGCTTATGTAGACGTCTAGATTCTAGATTACCTCGCGTGCCCAAAAGGAGCCGAGCCCCTCTCAAGGTACTGTGACCCTATAATAACGCAACCAAACAGTGTGACCTAGCCCTGACCATGCAACTTCCCCAAGCCTCAGCTAGGCAGGGGAGTGCGGTAATAAGCTCATATAAGAGCCCCAAAACAGCAAGCAATGCTATTCCTGTGCAGTGCACATACTTCTGCGCTCATATGCCCCGACACCCTGTTCCAACTCTTAGGGCCTCTGCTCCCCAAAACCCTCAACCCTCAGCTCTAAACCCAACCCTAAACCCTAAACCCTCAACTCTAAACCCAACGGGCCCTCAAGTGTAGACATGCTTCGCGGTTTTGGGGACTAAGACACTCAAACCTAAAGCTCATCGTACTTCGAACTTTATTAGCCTAACGCACCATGTGACCTACGTGTCTTTCAAAATGCACACGTGTACATAAATTGTATACAAATAGATCGATCGATAGAGAGCTGATTGGCTCAAAACCCTGCTGAAAATGTCATCATGGGTCTTTTGGTCCTTTAGGTTTCATTTAGGTTTAGGGTTTCGACTCTCGCACTCGCACCAGGCAGGCAAGCTTGGCTTAAGGTTTAGGGCTTAGGGCTCCAAGATTGAGAAGTAGATATTAGTGGCTGCCATCCCTAGAAGAACACACCAATTACACACACGCACAGAGCTCTCTGCACCATGTACATCAAGTCGCTGCAAAGACTGAAGAACATTGGACATCGTCACCATGCGGAAGGTACGGGCCAGTTTGCCGATCCGCAAAAGACGGAACAGCATCGGATTGACGGGCACGCCCGAGTACAAGAAGACCTGCGGCGGCCAGATCTTCCAAGATCCCGTGACTAGGGAATATACCATAAACTGCAGTAGGATCGCTCAGATTATTCAAGAAGAGGCGGGCTCTTGCACTTGGTGCGCAGCATTCAAGGGGCTTATCGGGTTGGCGTCCTGGAGGTCAGCAGCGTCTTCTACCGGGCGGCTCAGTCTGTAAACCATACACTCTGCACACGAACGAATCCGCGACAACTCCGAACCTAAAATGACCTAAAATCTCCTGAAACCCAAAAGCTTCCGAAAAGCACCCTTTTAAGGAACATTGGACTAGTTCACAAACCACGAAGCCTGACCAGCAACCCGAACTCGACCCCTGGCTCCGGAAAAAAAACATCCACGAATCCTTCCAGCTCGGATCGTCTAAGTCTGATATCCGAATATCTTCGAATCTTCTTGGCGGTTGTTTAGGGCCCCCCAAAAGCATCCTCGCCTTTTCTACCCTAAACTAAACCCAGAAACCCTAAACCCTTGTTTGCTTAGAGTCTTTCCCACCCGCACCTCGAAGGCGGAGGTGATGACCACGGCCACGTCAATATAATTCATGCACTGCTTCCTCAGCGTTTAGAGCTTTTAAGGCTATAACCCTTTCGCAGCAGGCTTCTGTCGCCCGGGTTTGCCGTCGCTGTGTCGCACTGCGGCACTCATGACTGCGCAACCCCGCAACTAAGCCCTAAACCCTAGACCCCAAAGAACCCCAGGATTTATATAAGGAAATCATAATAGGTTCTCAAGGGTCCAGGTAGGCCTCAAGAGTTTCTGAAATATCGGGTTTGGGGGCTTTCGTGGTTTTTAGTGGATTAAAAACTTCACGCTTCGAGGACTAATGGCTCCTAAGGGCCGCTTTTGACATGCCCAAAAAAAGCGTAAGGTAAGGTACTAGGATTACTTGCAAGCCCCCCTCAGAAAACCTTCCTTTTTCAGGGATTCTGATTTTGATTTCCTTGTGTTGTGTGAGTCCTTGAAAAGGTAGGTTCTTCGGGTGGAAGGTAGGGATTGATTCAGGGTCAGCAGGGTTGTAGCGTCTAAAGTGTCGAGTCCTACTCGGATAGAAAAACTGATCGGCTTTAAACACTCAAGGTTCTAGGACACGTGGCTTGTGGGGTTGATGGCTTTACGGCTTACAGGATGAAGCTCACATAAAGGGTGCACGGCTTTAGGGGTCCAGGAGCTTCATGCGGGGAAGGCCTCTGGTGAATTTCCCGGCCCTTTCCCTGAGTTTTGAGTTTTGAATTCCGATTCCTTAGCATCAAAATAGCCCAAAAGCCTTACATAATAGGGTCTTTTGGGCCCAAAAGCCAAAACATATGAGTCCGAAGAGGTTAAGGGGATTCTAGCTTGTGCAGACCTACGGTTTCGATCTTTGGACGAGCTTTCAGGGCTCCCAAAAACCTCATTATCTTTTCAATACTAGAGCCGAACCGCAGGTCTTACGTTTTATGAAAGATCCTACCTTGATCTCAAACAAAAAGCCCGCCGCCAGGGAAGTATGTTGGACAGATCTAGGTAATCTTCTGCCCACCCTAAACCCTGAACCCTGAACCCTAAACCCTAACTTGCAGCAGGTGGCCAGAAGGTAAAGCCCAGCAAGGCAACTCGAACGATGACATCCTGAGCTCTTTTTCAGGATCCTTTCAGGGTTTAGGGTTTAGGGTTTAGGGCTTCTATAACACCAACCCTTCGAAAGTGCTGTGACATCCGGGCTAAGGGTTCTAAAACCCAGTACAAGTGATCTTCATCATGACCCGGCATCGATCGCAAACACGATGGTAAAGACAATGTCCCCGTACGTGAACAGCTGCTCCTCGAAGCGACCGAAGGCTGAGGTCCGGGGTTTGGGGAGAGCTAGGAGTTAGGATTAGGGGACCCCTGGGGATACAGACCCTCTCAATAGGGTCCCTTTCAAGAGAGCCATAAGTAGGGATAAGCAAGGTCCCCTTTAAGGGGTCTTCCTAATACTACCTAGGACTAACACAACCCTGAACATCTCGAATGACCTCAAAACCTCCACCCGAAGTTGCATGCACACACCTCACATCTAAAATTGTCAACCGGCATCAACGTATGTACACATGACTATATAAGACTATATATATATATCCATATATATATATATCTCTCTCTCTATATAATAGCTAGAATATAGATAGATAGATAGATAGATAGATAGGTAGATAGGTAGATGAGTTCAGCTCAGCAGCCGTTTTCGCGAAATCTACGTGCAACTGACCCGGACCCTTCAGCCCTCCTTCAGGTCCCCTGGTCGTTGTGAAGCCAACTCATACCTTTAGGGTTCAGGGTTCAGGGTTTAGGGTTTAGGGTTCAGGGTTTAGGGTTTAGTTTAGGGTTTAGGGTTCAGGGTTTAGGGTTCATTACTGTTCATTGCTGATGAACATGAAAGTTCATCCTGTTATAACACACAGGACATCCAGGATACACGGTACCATATATGATCTGGGTATCGGAAACCCGAAACCCCAACACGCCAAACCGTAAAAGCTTGAGCCCCACCCCAAAGCCTGAACGCCCTAAACCAACAAATCCCTACACCCTACAACCCCCTACCCCGAAGCCCTAAGCCCCTAAACCCCAAACCCTACCCCAAAACAGGCTCAAACCAGGCCCTGTCAACCCCCAAGGTCCATCACGCGAAAGCTTTCCGGAGACATGAGCGGCTCTGTGTAAACACCGATCCTGAGAGATTTAAATTTGGAGCTTTGGATGGCTTAGCGTTTCGGGGTGTGGGCATCCGGGGCTTAGGGTTAAAAGAGGGGTTGGGATTGAAGGTTGCAGGTCTGCAGCTTCAGGTTTTCAGTGTTTGGGGGTAGAGGTTTAGGGTTCAGGGCTTAGGCTGCTTTAGGTTCAGAGCTTGGTTTGGCGTTGCGGGGCAAAATGTAGGGGGTGGAATACCGCAGACATTCATACTGCTATTCCTGAGGGTTCCTGCATGGCCATGACCATGCTATCACAAATACCCCCAAGCGCTGTAGGGTTCTTGGGCTCCTGCTGAAGAGCTGTTTGTGAAGGCCCGAGGCTGAGGAATTTATGGAGGGAACGGCGTAGCCGTAGCCGGCTCGGTGCGCCACTCGAGCTCCCTAAGGGCCTTATGTACCTATACAGTATGTGTGTGCGTATATATATATATGTATAAGTATCATTATACATTATATATATATGTATACAGACATACACTGCGACTAAAGCATATCTATGGGAAACACCCTTCAGCGAAACACCCTTCAGCCATTGTGTACAGGTACATGGACCCTCTAGGCGACCGGCAAGAGCACCTCCCTGCCTAGCCAAGCTGACTTGGCGGCA
Source organism: Symbiodinium necroappetens (assembly GCA_905231915.1). Lineage (NCBI taxonomy): Eukaryota > Dinophyceae > Suessiales > Symbiodiniaceae > Symbiodinium > Symbiodinium necroappetens. The sequence goes on along the minus strand of CAJNJA010013119.1, from coordinate 17,397 downwards.
CTCCGGTCCAGGGAAACGACAAGACCGCGGGAAGTGCCAAACCCTAAACCCCAAACCCTAGTCGATTCTGACTGCATGCGAATAAACTACCCCAAGCGCACCATTGCTTTGTGAGCTCTTCGAGCATCGAGTAGCTGCTACTGTTATGGCTACTGCTACTGGTACTAGTACTAGTACTAGTCCCATTAAGACTACTGCTGCTACTGCTACTACTTCTTCTTCTTCTACTGCTACTACGACTGCTGCTTCTGCGACGGCTGCTACTACTACTACTACTACTACTACTACTCCTACTACTACTACCACTACCATAGCGGTGGCTGTAGGTAGCTTTCTAAGGAAAGCCTAAACCGCCGACGTGACACCAAAAACCACTGGCCCTAAATGTAGACTAAACCCGTAACGCGAAGCTCCTAAATCCCAGTTGGCCACGAGCGCCACCGAGGCGCCTGTAGGCCGTGCGAGAGCCGTGCACTTGGAGCTCCAAAGCCATCCACAACACGTTCACCAACAACCTGGAGGCTTGTGGCCTACTAAGGGTCCCTTCAGGGGTTCTGTTAAAGGTTTCTGTAAGGGCTTCCGGAAGGGTTCCAAATAAAAATTGTGTTTAAGGGATCCTGATATGGGCTCCTTTAAGGCTTCCTTCACTCGAGGGTTCCTTTCGGGGTGCCCTGAAAGCTTCCTGTAAGTGTGCTTTTAAGGATTCCTGTAAGGATGTCTTTACGGTGGGGCGGGGGTTCGATACTAAGGCTACTAAAACATCTAATTAAGACTTGGGCGGCTTCGACAGGGTGGACTACCTACCTGAAATAAGTCACGGTTTTGAGTAACATCTTCATGTGCACCGCAAAAAAGGAAGTCTGGTTGCACGGGTGCCTAGCCCAAGTACGCGGGACGTTCTTTGATAATTAAAAATCAGGATCCAAGCCGAACATACTACCACTACTTTACAGAACCCCACTGCAAGGAATCGTATGATTGACTGCTTCGCTATTTTATTGAGGGTTTAGTGCTCTTAGTTGAAATCTAAGGCTTGCAGGGTTCGGGGTTTAGGCCCTCAAGGCCCATGCACAAAACGCCAAACAACGCAAAGCAACTAAGCACAGGCGGCACGGCATAGAGGCTCCTTTAAAGGGATTTCTGTTAGTTTAGGATGTGCCATGATGAATTTTACCTCGGTTTACAAGGGCGTGTGAAAAGGGTAGGCCGGGAAGCAGCACGGTGATGACGCCTTCGAAGGTCGTCGACTGCAAAGACTCTTGCCTCGGCTTGTGTAAATATAGGGGCCTTATAAGCCTTAAAAATAATAATAATAATAAAAATAATAAGAATAAGAACTAGAATGATTAGAAAAAAGGCTTTGAGGTATGTTGTACATTATAACTATAGTAAGGAACACCAAAATAGTATGGGTAATCATTTAAGTCCCTATATTAAAGGTTTAAGGTTACCTGGGCCCTTAAGAACCTACCATTTTAAGGCTCCTCATTATGATTCCTTATACACGTGCGTAAAAAAGAAAAGTTTATTGTGGTGTCTAGGTAGGGCTTGAGGGCCTTGGGAGGTTGGGTCTTTAGGGCTTTAGGGTTTGGAGGCTTTCTTCCCTAAGCCCTAAACCCCTTTTTTCGGGAGTCTAGGGTGTTGTTGCTGTAGGGTTTCAGAGCTTCAGGACTCAAGGGTTCTAGGGCTTCAGGGGTTTAGGATGTCAGGGTTTACAGAGATAAGGGTATCGAATTCGGCACGCTACGGCTCAGGGCTCAGGGAAAAAGGAGTTTAGAGCCATTGCGAGCAGCAAACCCGGCCCGGGGGACATGGAGGGCAGGGGTACACCTAAACCCTAAACCCTGAAGCCTAAAAAAATTCTGCTATACCCTGAACCTACATCGAAGACTCGCTGCAACTTTTCGAAACGTGTGGAGCTCTTCGCGCTGATGACCGGATCCTCCTCCTGCTGGAAGTCGGGTCTGGGTTTAGGGTTTTCGGGCTCAGTGCTCCTCAGGGTTCCGAACCTCTCAGTTGGTAACTTCTGCGACAGCTCAGCGTTGTGGTGTAAACTTAGGTCTCCAAACAGATCCTCAACTCTAGACCCTTCGACCCTCAACCGCAGCCTTAAACACTTGAGCTCCAAACCCTAAAATTCTACACTCAAGGTTCCTCGATCAGGGCCATAAGCCTCTTCCTTCGTATGCTTCAATTCTTCAAGAAACTCCAAACCCTAAACCCTAAACCCTAAACTAAGATTAACATGGGGGCTGGGGCTCCGGAGAGGACCACGGTACCACCCCGCGTGAAGCTTCCGCTGCACATCTGCCACACTTTGTAAAGGGTTTGTTAGTATACTATCCCGAACCCTACCTGTGACCCCAAACCCTACAAAAATAGTGGGCTATGACTCCTGGAACAGAGGGTAGAACCCCGAAAACGGTGGGTTTTTGGGATCCCCAGGTAAACTCTAAACCCTGAACCCTAAACCCTAAACCCTGAACCCTAAACCCTAAGCCCTTTTCTGGACCTCCGTGGCCGAGAAAGAGGCAGATACAATTGAACACCGTTATATAGCGGCCGAAATAAAAAGCTCAGATGGGGTTTAGGTTTTAGGGCCTAGGCTTAATCCCAAAGCGGCCTGCCCCAAACCTCTATGCCTGTCGGCCCCAAAAAAACCCAAACGCCCTCCATGAAACGGCCCCGCGAACTCGCAGCATGCACCCCCAAACCCAAAGGCTCTCCGTGGGGAAGTCGGCCAAGAAGTCCTCGGTAGCGAGGGAACGATACCAATCCAAACCGGTTCCTTCTCTCTCTCTCTCTCACTCTCTCCCTCTCTGCCGTTGCATCCAGAGCAAACCGGTTCCTTACAAAGAGAGTTGTTAAACACCATGACTTTGGGTTTACTGGCAACGCGGGCACGCGGCCTGGGGTGTTTCACACCGGGACCCGAGCGCGTGCCCTCGCCTGACACCCTAAACTCCTTTTTTGAGCAGTGACTGCAATGCACTAAGCCCTGAATCCCTTCAGCCAAACCCTAAATCCTAAACCCTATAAGCCAAGACCCGCGAGCTGCTAATTGCCCCAGACCTTCCCATACTGTTGATGATCTAAATGCTGCATTACCTTAAGGTTTATAGGGTTTAGGGTTTAGGGATATAAATCCTGCATCACCATAAGGGCCCTAAAAAATGGGAACTCTGGGACAGTCCTTATAATTGGTAATGCAGGATTTATATCATCAACCGTATCCCTTAATTAGAACAGATGCCTGCAACTATAGTCTGATCCCTAAGACGACTTGAGGTAGACTCCTTAATAAAGGGATCTTGGAAGACTTGGGTCTCGGTGTTGCCTGAGGACTTGGCTTTAGGGTTTAGGGCTTTTAGGGTTTAGGGTTTTAGGGTTTAGGGTTTTATAGGGTTTAGGGTTTAGGGCTCCCTGATCTCGAAAGTCTTTTCCATCAAACCGCCTTCTCATCGTAACTTGACTAGGGCTTTAGATGATGTGGGGGTTTCCGATTTCGAAACAGGGGACCCTAATATAGCACCCTAAATAGGAGGATCCATATTCTCAGGACCCCACAATAAGGTACCCTAATTTTCGGAAAGTCCCATGTAGGATAGCCGGGAATCATCCCTGCCATCTTCGACAGACATGAAGAGCTGCCTTGCACATGAGATCCAAAGGCTGTTTTGAGGTTCAAGGCTAACAGGGTTTAGGGTTTAGGGGGTTTAGGGGGTTTAGGGCTTTAGGGGTTTAGGGTTCTAGGGTTTTAGGGTTTTAGGCTTTGTGGTTTAGGGTTTAGAGTTTTAGGGATAGCTTGTACTCTGGTTGCTGCAACTACACATTTCCGTTGACCACAACTGCTGTTGGTCACCACCACCACCACCCCCACCAGCAGTGATGTGCTGTGCTTGGTTTATGGCCCATGGCATGGACATTATTGCAAATGGCAAGACCACTCCGCCTGCACTAGTACGAACTCTCTATCCATCAAAAAAACTACATCAGAACACCCCATCAACCCGAAGTGCCGGGAAACAGCTCAACAACTCCAAAATCACATTAAGTTGACTGCCTCTACACCCAAAAAAACCATGAGTTCAAGGAAGGCGCAAGACTCTGAATTTTTAAACCCTAAGGCCTTCCCCCTAAGCCCAAAGTCCCCGCTCAGTTCTCAAGCTACTGGCTGTTCTCACCATCCAGGAAGTGCAAGACTTCGTCGGCCTTAGCAGGACACCCAGAAACTCCCTGACAGACGGTTTAGGGTTTAGGGTTTAGGACTCTAACAGTTCTTTGCACCGGGTTCGATAGGGGTTTAGGGGTCTAGGGCTTACGGGATGTTCTGACGTTCTGAGTGTGCTTAATTGGTCGTACCTAGGGCACAGACCACCGTTAAGCTGTACGAAGGGTCCTTAATAGACGACTTAAGGTCCATGGCCAACCTACGGGTGGAGGAGTCCAAGCCTTTTGACATCCGCTTACCCACAGGCTCCATAGTAGTTCCTTTTTGGGATTACCTTATAGAATCCTAAATATAAACCCCGAAAAGGAACTGCTAAGAAGCCTATGGGTAGGCTCCAGATAACAGGCTCCAGCCCGGGAGCTTGATGATAGGTTCCTGGTTTGGGACATTCGGGGCCATTCGGGGCAGGGTGTGCCGGCATTTGATGCAGGTTTAATGAGATGATTCGTTCTGTGAAGAAAGACACCTCTCATGGTATCTATTGCAACAGTGACGGACTGTCTTGGGCCAGAATGGCCTTAAACTCAAGAGCTAACCGCTTTTTCGGGTTCTTTGGGTTTAGAGCACATAGGGTTTAGGATTCTTCGGAATGGTTTATCCTCAGGCGCCTGTTAGGGTTTCTGTATAGGGTATACCGCTGAATGGGGACCTGCGCCTATCAGGTTTGCTTGCAGGATCCCTTTGGACAAGGACATGCAGCACCTGTCCTGGGGGCCATGCCATTCTAGTCAAGGTCAAGGACTCGATCCTAGCATACCCTGAGCTACACACGAAGGTAAACTCACCTTGATTTCGAAGGCAGCCTAGAAACGCTCATGGCGATGCGGCTTAATTAACATGCTTGCTTGTCAAAGCTCGGAACTCACATGGCCCTAAACCCAAAATTTCTGTCGCCCTAGGCTGCTGGCAGCTGCTTCTAGGACTGTTTATCCGGAATCCGAAACCCTCAGAAAGGTCAACATTTCAGTACCTGATCTTTGGGATTTCAGAGTGAAGGCTTGCGGTTTGGGAGGCTTGTGGCCAGCTTGGGTTTAGGGTTTAGGGTTTGGGGTTTAGGGTTTAGGGGGTCTCTTTCGGCTTGGTAAGGCAGAATGGATTGCAGCGAGAAGTACGGTACATTCTGAATGATGGTGGCTCTGCGCAGATTATCCTGGCTAAGGATGAGGGAGTCCTGTACTCATAGAGGTTTCAATCCCAAAACCCTGAGCCTAAACCCTAAACGTCCTTCTTAACCCAAGACATGCCGAGAGGCCTGTACCTCACGCATCTCCGACTTCTTCAGACCTGGTGAAGGGGCTCACAAGGCAAGCTACCGAAATTCAGGATTGCTTGCCTGATAGTGTAGTAGCTGTGCATAGCTCCTCTCTCTGTGTGTGGTTTTGTTGTAAGCTTGTACAGGTCCAGGTGTCTCGGCTCCGCTTCCGTGCTACCAGCCCTACTCCAGCGCTGGTAAAGCGTCTCGCCACCGTCCTGGGCCACCGAATTGCCGGTCGAAGCTGGAATTCTCTGGTTGTGCGGGCCGTAATAATTAGAATAGGGTCGTTTGCGTATATTGCACTATATTTATAATGAGGAGCCCTAGGTCATCACTAGGGCCCCTATAGTCTCTCCAGCATGTCTTTGTCTTTACAGCGAACGAAAGGCCGACCAGGTCCGGCGTCCCCGGACCCTGCGAGATCTTGCTATTCTCCTTGGGCTTTGGCTTCTGGCCTTCGTGCTTTTCGAAGACATCCAAAGGCCACAGGATACTTCAAGAATGCCAAAAAACAATCACAGCTAATAATAGCGAATATATAATAAAGTATACCTGGCTAGGGGAAGCCGAAACTTGGAATTTAGGGCTTGGCCTGAATCCTCGCAAAGCTAGATGTTTGGGTGTAGGAGTCAAGGAAGCTTTGGGATCCTAAGCCATACCAGAAACTTAACAAAACGAATGCGTTCGAAAGAGGGCTTTGAGTTACGGATTTTCAGTGTAAAGTTTGGGAAGTGGGCATTTGAGCTGTTCAGTTGAGGCGGTCTCCCAGGTCTAAGGGAACATTCCGTTACAGCTCAATCTACCCTAAACCCTACAGTGTGGGTGATTTTCGGTTTTTACCTCTATGCTATTTTGTGGGGGTTCCTTATTATCACTATACTAAAAAAGGAGCCCAAGACCCTATTCTACTTAAGGCCCCTAGCCTATCTTAGCTACGTCCCATACAATCGCTCTGTAGGAGCCTCTAGGAACTCGAAGGAAGGAACCCTAAGCCCTACCCGGGCCCTTAAGAACCTCCCTATTTTAGGGTTCCTTATTATGATTTCCTTATACAAGTCCTTAAAATGGTAGGTTCTTTGGGGTCTAGGTACCCATAGGCCCCTAAGCAGTTCCTTTTTATGGTTTATTTTTAGAATCCTATAAGCCTATAAGGTAATCCCAAAAAGGAACTACTTAGCGGCCTGTGGGTAGGTAAACTCTACGATGCTAAGAAATCCTGCCGAGAAGCGCTTCTTGCGGTCGCCTGTAGGCGAAGCCCTCGGTTGCGGTCATACCCCCTTGTTGTACACTCAGGGTTTAGGGTTTAGGGTTTAAGGGTTTCTTGAGTGTTTCAGGGCAAAGGGTTCTAGTCACATCTAATCCGTTTTGCAATTGGGCTTGGGGACTAGCCAGATCCGCTCGACCTCTCTCATCACGACTCAAACTCAATCCTAAACCCTAAACC
>CAJNJA010013118.1:0-12799 GCA_905231915.1 Symbiodinium necroappetens | reverse complement strand
CCTTTTGCCCTTTTTGTTTGGGGGCCCCTTATCAAAACCGAATATTAAGAGAAAGGGTACCCTTATTATTAAGGGGTTACTGGGGAACCTAGAGGAGCAGGGGTAGTGGGAGGGGCGGGTGTGGTTAGGATTTTTTGGGAGTGTTTTGGGTTTTGCACTCATAAGACATGGAGTATGGTCTTGGGGTAGATATTATAGTGCACATCATTTCGGATTTCAGGGTGGCGGTGGGACTTACGGTTTTAGGGCGAGTGCTTCTAGGTCCCCCAGTGCTACACTATTGCCGTTTATTTTGGAGACGCGTGTATCAAAACTTAGTAGGCGGCAGGGTGCCGTTAGTATCAAGGGGACACTGGGGAGTGAAAGCATTATTGGACACATTGGATAAGCCCTAGACTCTAGACCCTAAGCCCTAAACCCTAAACCCTAAACCCCTAAACCCTGAACCCTAGACCCTTGTGACGGTAGAGATTTGGGGTTTAAAGGAGCGAGACTCACATGGCGTTGGTCGAGGGTCCAGAGGGTTTATTGGTGCCAGGGCTGTAGATCTGATTACTTTTCTGTTTATAGGTAGTTTTCTAAATTAGAGCCCTTTTAGGGTCCTTCTTGTAAGGGTGCCGTACTATATTGGGGACCTACCTAAAACGGGACGCTAATTTAGAGAAATACCCTTAGAGGGCTTGGGGTTAACGAGGCCGGAGCTTTGGCCTTTGTTTCTGTGTTTTTTTGGAGGGTTTGCGGGAGTCACTTCGTGCGTGATGACTCGGAACTGTGTGCGTTTTTTCGGGTTTGAAGGCTTGGTTTAGGGTTTAGGGTTTCGCAGCACGTAGAGTTGTGAGGCCTGTACTCCTAGACACTCTTCACCCTGAATCCCAAACCTCAACTCATAAGCCCAAAAATCTAACACGGAAACCCTGAATCGAAACTGAAATCCAAAACTCTTGTCTTGCAAGGTGGGGTAAGATGAACAAGGACCAGCCTGAGGGCTTCCGAGCTGTCGGGGGGTCTCGAGGCAGGGATTGCAGGTGCCTGCGTTGCGGTCTTGGTACTCTAGGCTGTGTGTGCGCACCCCAAAGAGAGAGCGAGAGAGAGAAACACAAACAGCAACAGAAAACGGGAACAACAACAGGAGCGAGAGAGAGAGAGAGAGAGAGAGAGAGAGAGAGAGAGGGAGCGAGAGACTGCAAATCGTAAGCCCCAGGCCATTGGCTCCTGAACTAGGACCCACAGTAGTACCCTTTTGCCCTTTTTAGTTTGGGGGCCCCCTTTATTAAAACCGAATTTTGGGCAAAAGGGTACGTACCCTTATTATAAAGGGGTTACTGGGGAACCTAGTGAAAGCGCGACCAGGTAAACCGAAAGGTCTTGATCCTTTGGCGCGAAGGAGGCCTCAGCCAAAACCCTGCAAAGGTTGGATTAAAGGTCTGGTGCCCCTAAACCCTAAACCCATCAAGACAGCACTATACCCACAGCCTGCAACACAAACTTCATCCCTCCAAAGTTGCCAGACAATGTTCCATCCGCACCTTTTAAGAAAGAAGTCGCTTTGCCCCAGACCCCTCAGAATGGCTTTTTCCTCAAAAGCCTCCAGGAAACTTTGGCCAAGGCGGCCCCTCCACACATCAGCAGTCTCAAGGCTCTTTGTAAACCCTAAACCCGTAAACCCTCAACCCTCAACCCTAATCTTAATGTTTTGCTTTTTCGTGTTCAGGGGATTATTGTTGCTTGTTACTCGCTTTGAGGTTTGTTTGCTTTTGTTGAGGAGTTGAAAAAAGCACTTCTAAGCCTTTGGGTGGGTTCTCGTAATAAGTTCTGGTTCTGGCAATACAGGGCTTGCGGAAATGAAACTGAGGCTGCCCTTCTTTGGTGAAGTCCCGCTACAACACTCCCAGGGGCTTAATAAGGCTTAATACTAAACCCTATTCATAAACCTTAAACCCCTAAAGCCTAAACCCTGAATAGTTAGGTATTTTGGTTCAGGAAGGTAGTGTTGCAAGGCCTGGCCTTTAGAGAGCATATGACTATAACATGTGTGTGTACAGAAGTATGTATGGGGGGTTGACCAAAATTATGGGCCCTTTTGGGGACTGTAGTGTAGTATATTCCTTTTAGTTTAGGGGACCAAAAGGGGCCCATAATCTTGATCAACCTCCATATGTATGTATGTGCATATTATGATTCTTAGGTATTAAGCCGGATCAACAGCAGCAGACGGTCAGCAGGAACACGCGCAAGAGCAAGAGAAGCCGCACCCAGCCACCCAGGTGGCAGTGCAGACCTGGAGGATGCCGAGGTTGTCAGACTCCTGACTCTTTTTCAGAGAGCTGGAGGGTACGCTTTCATGCACAACCGCTTTCACGATCTTCGAACACAGCTTCAAGAGGAAGGGTTCCACGGCCCCTCGGGGAAGCTGTTGCCTTTGCCAGCTGTGGGAACTGGGTTCTGGCTTTGGGCGCTGCCCTTTCATGGACAAGACCTCTTTGCCAGGGTGTCAAACTCGCAGACGGCTGCTGACCTGGAGAGTCCTGGGAGCTCAGTTTGTGGGAGCAGGGACGACGTTCACTCAGCGAGCAGCTGTAGACCTTCCATCTTCAGGTTCACCTCGTTCTTCGGCACTAGGGGCTACAGTGACAGCCATGACAAGGCACTAGTCACTAGTTCAGGGATCAAGGCACCGCTACTCCAAGCCGTAGTGACCTTAGTTAGACTCGGGATCCCAAATTTAAAGAGTTTTCTCACATAGCGATAGTATGCAGTATAATTTTGCCCCGGAGCCCCATTTTAAATGCCAAGGTCCCTACCTTACACCCTGAACCCCTAAACCCTAAACCCCTTGACACCAAACCCTAAACCGTATACCAGGGCTCTATTGCTTGCACGTTTCGTATCACTCAGAACCTCTGGTTGAAGCCTCGCTTGTGCGATCTGGCTTGTAGGGGTTATCACTGCGTGTTCTTTAGGAATTGCTGTTTCTTTTAACCCTGCTGGGTGAGCATCTTCGCAGCAGCTGCAAAGCTGTTTAAATCCACAATTCATTCTGAGCGACATCGATGCGCCACCTCTGCAGTTTGATGCTACATAAACCCTAAACCCTAAACCCTAAAACCTAAAACCCTAAGCCCTAAAACCCTAAAACCCTAAACCCTAGAAACCCTAAAACCCTAAACACTGAACCCTAAAACCCTAAACCCTAAACCAAACGTCTCTTTCTATCTCGCCTCTCTGAGTCTGCTGACCCAAGCTCTACACCCCAAATTAGGGTTTAGGGGTTTAGGGTTTAGGGGTTTAGGGTTTAGGTCCCTAAATTAGACCCTTGTGCCCTTTTTCTTTTTGGGCCCCCTTCGTAAAACCAAGGAGTAGGAGCATTTGGCATCCTTATTCTTAGAAGGCTACTGGGGAACCTACGGTTGATGATATAAATCCCTGCATTCCCCCAGAGACTTTTGCATATACCATAGTTCCCATAGTTTAGGGTCCTCGATGCACTGCAGGTTTCACATCATCAACAGTAGGAAACACTAATTAAAGTTCCTAAAGCCTATATAGACCCGAAATCTTTCCCGCTTCGGAGAGGTCTTCATCCACAGGGCGCCAGACTCCTGGTTGCACCGACTTCAACCGGGGTACTATATAACTATCTTTTTTTGTATCATATAATACAATACAATATAATATAATACAATATATAATATAATATATAGTAGCCCCGCAAACCTCCATACAATTGGAGAGATGCTGGTCTCACGCAAGTGGGAGACTTTCTCAGGACGTGGGGAAAAGTGCTCACGCAGGTGCCGGCGCAAAGTATTCCGGTCGTTTTGTGCTCGTGCGAAGGTTTGGCTGCCTGGTTTCTTGGAATCTTCGTGCGATTCGTTGCCCCAATCGGTTGTTCCACTATTCTCATGCATGTCTGGCGCACACCCTTCGCTCCTGGCTCGGACTTGTAGACCCTCTTCGGAGACTTGAGCTAAGTGTCTGCATGCCAAGCGGGAGGTTGATCCGCATACATTCCACAGTCTCACAGCAGCTACTTGTGTTGCCCTATATGATGCACATCCGCATGTACTGTAGCATCGTTCTCTGCCGTTCCTACTGTTTTCCGTTTTCTCGGCGATGATGCTGCTGGTTATCCTAACCCTCGTTTTGGTTGTCGTCCTCGGCTGAGCTTCTCTTTCTGTAGCTTGTGGTAGCTATGTTTCTTTGTTTGTTTGGGCGGGGGGGCGGGTGTCGTGCTGCTGGTTCTTGCAAGGTTTGGCAACGAAGGAAGAAGGCCCGGGCTGCTGGTTTCTGGGCTGAAGTGCTTCCGAGTGAGCAAGTTCTTCGCATGTTATGATGCTCTGGCTGCTCGGAAGTGGCAAGGCTCGCGAGTGCATCTGGGAGGTAGGATTCATGATTTGTGTCATGTATGTTGGAGCTGCTCGAATGCTGTCCACAGCCTATCGCACACACGTCATGCCAGTCTGACGAGTGGCTCGTGGACTTCCTTATCTTTGTCGTCTTCTGAGAATACTTGTCTTGCCATCTGATTCAGAAGTTGAGTGCTAGTGGATGCGTGAGTTCCTGTCGCACTGAACCTGCAAGGGCGAGGAAACACCACGCGTTCCGAGATTCAGTATATGTGCGCGTTCTTGAATGATATATCAAGTGCTGTTATTTGTGCGGACTGAGTAAGTCGAGGCTGCGGCCTACCTGCAATGGTTGCAGGCTCTTTTTGCGTAGCTAAGTAACTGCTGGATTGTGCCTCAACTTCGCTTTGCCCAAACGGCGTCTTGGTTCTGCTAGGCTGGTGTGGCTCAGCCGTTGAAGGCGCATTTTTTCTTATGCTGTGATCGTGGCGTTGCGGTGTCAGCTTTCACGGGTTCGTTTCTGCTCGTGTAGTTGTGGTTTGGCACCGGCTTTGGTTGGTGTTATAGTGTGGTTCCAGTTTGAGAGCCATGCAGGGTAGCGAGCTTTCATGCCAGATGTTCTCTACGGTCATTTCGTGCGTTCATGTTGCAGCATGTTCCAGCTGTTTGCAGACCGGGCTGATCTCGACTTCATTCATGTGGTTGCGGATGTGATTTCGCGTAGTTCGGGATGCGATTGTTGTTCACATTGGAAGCGCATGTTACGACTTCTGCGCAGCGGGGTATCGTTCGAGGGACATCGGTTTGTCTTCGAGTTGTCGGTCTACGTGATGGTGTTCGATTGTTTGTTGTCGCTTGCAGAACTTATCTTCGGATTCTTGCTTGTGCTGTCGTGCTAGCTTGTAACGTAGTCACAAGTTCTCTGCTAATGAATCAGCTCCAGATAGATGGATTCGGCTGCTCCGGAAGATATCTGCATTGTAATTGCGCCGTCGTGTATTTTTGTTTGCAGGTAGTCACGTGTGTTTCCGCTGCATGGTCCTCAGCTTGCGCATATTCGCTGGATAATGTGTTAGGTGTGTTGTTACCACGAGTTGCTCAGGTCGCATTGCTCCGAGTCCGGCACAGGGTGGTTGCTCTAGCGTTTCAAGTGGGTTTCGAGATGGCTAGGCAGTTTTGCGTTTGCGGACCGAGCTGGGCTGAGGTTCGCCACCTCGACGTGCTGGGCTTTTCTGTCGCGCGCTTGGGAGCTTGTAGGTAGATCAGGCCTGGAATTTCGCGCGTGCATTTGCAAATCTTTGCAGGTTCCACGTGGCTGGCGTGCATGGGTTGACTGCTCAGTTTGCGATCGACCTTATGACTGGTTGCTTCTAGCTGCCCTGAGATCCTCCCTCTTGCCGAGCAGGACAGTCTCAGTGGACTACGATTGTCGTGTATCTGCGTCCGAGTGTGTGTGTGTGTGTGTGCACGTGTGTCTAAGTTTGCTCTGCTGGACTAGGGCGTGGAGAAGCTCAGCCACCGACGTTATGGTCGGCCAGCTGCTGAGTTGTTTGTTCTTCTTGTGCAGATTGGTTTGCGGCAGATGTAAGTTTTCAATGGGGCAAGTCTGTGATGAGGTGGAAGCGCCCTTCCGTCAGTTCTGGCCATGTCTTGGACTTGGAATCCTTTTCGGCGTGATGATCGAACAATAATGCACGAAGTCTATCCTGTGGCGTGAACCTGACTGCGAGGCCCACGGCGCGAAGACGTTCCAGGCTGGAGTCCTCATCGCACGACGGGAAGCCTGTTACTGGAATTCTTACACTTTTGACTCAGGCTGTCGCCGCGACGCCAGCGATTGGCTCGGATATAACCTCGTTAACTCTGCTGAACTGCTTCGCTACATCTCAGGATCGCTTTGGACCGCGGCATGTGCCTTCCTTGCTTGTTGTCTGCCTTGCTCGGCCTGCTTCTGGTGGTGTGGTTGCTCCTGTACGGCAGTGTCACGGACTGACATTGATATTTACTTGAGGCGACGTCTCCGATTCCGGTGATCGGCTTGGAAGCACGTGTCATGGAGTGCGTGAAATTAGCGCAAGCACTGAGGAATGGTTTGGCTGTCCTCACGTGCTGGCCTTGTACTGTACAATGTGCATTTATGGTGTCAATGTGTCGGATTTCGTTGCTTTGCTTTTATTCGTAGCACGTAAGTAGATTTGCGGACGTGGTCTCAGGCCCCGTCTCTGGAGCGCAGCGTGCAGGATGCTTCTCACGCAGTTTGCGATTCAGAGATAGTTTTGACCAACTGCTGCTTCTGTGGATGCTGCAAAACAAGAAGTTATGACAAAGGCTGTGTGGATTTTGGTTTAGCGTAAAGAGTCTTGTTGCATGTTTGTTTAGGTTCGGTTCATGCGCCGCTACAACAAACAAGGCTGCTTGTTCTTTGCTCTCTGGGCTTGCTCTTGGTCGAAAAGTCTGGTCGTTTTCTTCTTCTGCATTGTGCGCATACTGTTGCAGGTTTGCACGTGTCCGAGGCTGGGTCGGCTTGTCTGTAGACTGTTTTGATTTTGGACAGAGGTTTCGCAGTGCTTCATCCTGCATGTTGCGTTGAGGAGAACAGGAAAAAGGGCGTGGGGAGCTCAAGTGCGACAGCCTGCGTGGTCGAGTGCTTCAATTGTTCTTTCGTGTTCTTGGCATGTGGTGAAGGTAGCGGGATGTGAGTTGCGTGGACTTGTCGGCTGCTTAAACTTGGACGGTCCCGTGAACGAACGTTTGACTTGCTCGCTTGGGTATCATAGGCTTCTGTAATAATTGGGGTCCCTTCAAGGGGTTCTGTACAGGTACCCTGCCTACAGGGTGTTACCCTGCCCTTGGGTACCGGGGTTTACGCTTAGGATCTGTTATGGTGTTATATAGAAAAGTAGCTACCGCAACAAAAGGTCTAGGGCATGTCCCTTTCCATACCAGTATATTTTCTGGTAATCCCTTTTGGTTTTAGGGTTCTTTGTCTGCATAGGGGTGAGGGTTGTTTGGCTACAGAATTTAGCCGAGTACGCCCCCATATGTCATATGTACACTTAGGCCGAGTATCATCTTTGGACAAAGTTGTCAAAGTGTGTACCAAATGCGTACATGGGACCCGCGGGCCAAACTTGAAAGAACGAGTCGGTAGCACCAAAGTTGTAATTTGAATGGATAGTTGCTGTCATCAGCATTATCATCATCATCATCATCATCATCCTCGTCAACGACAGCCAGTGGTGCTGGCGGTGCAGGTGGTAGTACTCTTGTTGTGATTATTTTGATTAGTAGTCGTAGTCGCAGTCGTAGCTGTAGTCCGCGAATACAGCTGCTTGTGAGTAGCTCAGTGAGCTAAGCTGTTACCTCTAAAGTTTCCTGGTCCCACACGGGCTGAAGGGACGCTTTTTGAGGGCACTTCGAAATAGGATCCCTATTCGGAGTCCGTATTAAGGTGCCGTATTTGCCCTAAGCCCTAAGCTCCTAAGCCCTATCTGGTGAATCTCCCATGCTGGGCGGGGATGACTGCAGGGCTTCTATCGGATTCAGTTCGACGAGTAGGCTGAGGGTTGAAGGTTCAGGGTTGATGGTTGCGGTTTAGGGTCAACCCTACTCATAGGCTCCATAGTAGTTCCCTTTTGGGGTTACCTTATAAGGATCGTAAATAGAAACCCAAAGAAGAACTACTATGGAGCCTATGTGTAAACCCTCAGACCCTAAACCCCAAAACCCCTAAACCTTAACCCCTGAAAATGGGAGTCCTCCAACAACCCAGCCTTTGGAGAGTCCTTGGAGGTGTTCATCAGAGAGGGAGGGACTCTGAACCCAAAGCCCTGCGGGCTTTTCTTGCCCTAAACCCTAAACCCTCAACCGGTGCTTGTCGGCTTCAGGTTTTCCTGCTGAATACAGGGGCTTAAATAATTTACCAATCCCATTTTGGGAGTTCCTTTTTGTAATTGCAGTTTTATGTACCCCAAAACTGCCCAAATCTCTATTCTTATTATACCCCTGAGCCTCTAAAACCCTAAAGCCCAAAGCCCTAAGCCCTAAACTTTGTTAAGGCCGCTTTATTAGGTTGTAGGCGCGGCTCGGTTTTTAGGATTTGGGGGCGCCTTGGTTCTGGGATCAGGTTTTCGGGGGTGTAAGGTTTAGGGTTTAGGGGTGGGGTTTGAGGTTGTGGTTCAATTTTCGGGGTTTAGGGTTGCATAGTTTACTGTTTTGTGTGTAGGTATTTGGGGTATGGAGCACAGCCCTGCTCCCCAAACCTCAAAGTGCCAAGGAGTGCATTCCAATGTTCATGAGCCGGCTTCGCGATACGAGGCGAATGGGTTGCCGCAACGAGGACGGAGGGCATCATATACTTGGAGGTACAGCAGCCGATCTCTTTGCAAAGACGATAGAATGAACTTAGCTAGTGGGGTTAGAAGTTTAGAAGTAGGGAGACCTCATGCAACAGGTAGAACTCTTTCTGTCACCGCATGTCCGTTGCGGTTTTTTTGAACTTTGACGGATGGTGTGTGCAACGTGCCTGAAAAGACAGCTCTTTGTGGGCTGCATGTGTTCTGGTTTCGATCGCACGACATTACTACGGGCATGGAAAGTGAGCCCTAAACCCCAAACCCTGAAGAACGCAATGTCCGAGGCGAGTTGCATTACATGTGTTAGGCCCGGAATCCCGAAGTGAGCCCTACACCCGGAGCCCCGAAATACTGAACCGGAAACCGTTTAGGGGTTTAGGGTTTAAAGGTTTAGGGTTTAACCGGAAATAACACTAATAAGCTGAAACCAAGCCTGGAGGAGCTTTCCAAGAGGCTTGCAGACAAGCTCACTCACAAGGACAGCGTTCAGGGCTTGGGGTTTTCAAACCTCGTAGCGCCAAGCTACATATCAAAAAAGTTTCCTAAAAAGGAAGAACTACCCTTATAGTAACCCTGTAGAAACCCTTATGGATCCCTTCAAAGGAATCCGGTATTTTATGCAAAAGCCCTCAATCGTTTTTTTGTTGGGGAGTTCGGTCGGGTTTAGGCTTCCGTATAAGCCCATTCGCTCAGGCTTTGTCACGGATTTTAGAATTGGAGGGGCTTTGAATGGCCTCAGAAAGCGTTAAACCATAAACCCTGAACCCTAAACCCTAAACCCGAACCCTAAACCCTAAACCCCAAACCCGGAACCCTAACTCAGGAGGTCTTGTTGGCTTTCAGAGTTTGAAGAACCAGGTTGCTGCTTTGTCGAGCCTACAGCTTCAAAGTCCAACGGTTAGAGTTTAGGGATTAGGGTTTGGGATTTAGGGAAGTTTGGGGTTTAGGGAAATTGTACTATAGCGGCTTTCTGACATGGGTTTTGAGCTAAGGGTTGAGCCAAAATACCAGGTCCACACCTAAACATGGCAACCCGACACGAGCAAAGCCGTGGGAGGCCTGTATAAAATCGTCACGAACTCTAAGACACAAGACCCCCAGAAGCCCCTTCCATAATCTTGATATGGACGCTAAGAAACGTAACTGCGCACGAAGTCTCAAGACCCCCATGAATCCGTATATCCGCAGGACATTGCTCGCCTGTTGCGCGACTATCCAGAGGCCCTCACGGACATGGCTTTAGGCTTAGGCCCTGTCAAAAGGGTGGGTAGGTTTCAAGCTTTATGGTTCAGGGCTTTGGGCTTTACATTCATGGGTTTACGATCTAGAGCCTTAGGGTCTTTGGGTTTAAGGTGTAGGGTTCACTTAGAGTCTCCTGGGGCTTAGCAAGTAGGTTATACGCGTGACAGGTGCCCTCCTAGACCCTAGACCCTCAAAGCCCTGAACCCTAAACCCTAAACTCTAAACCAGAAACCCCTAAACCCCTAAACCCTAAACCCCTAAACCCTAAAAACCCTCAAACCCTAAACCCTAAACCAAAGTCTGATTCCCAGCTCCAGCGCCTTCCCCAATTCCTTGGGTTAAGGCATTTGCTGTTTAGGGTTTAGGGGTTTAAAGGGTTTAGGCTTTAGGGGCATTTGCCGTAAATAATATCAGGGATCCTACTATCGTGTAGGGTATAACTCCTTACCCTCACAGAAACCCATATACACATCCCTTTGAAAAGCCCTAAACCCTAAACCTTGGATACTGCCCCCACTCAGTAACAGTTGAGCAATGTGCATAATATGGATATATAAGGCCCTTAGCAGCAGCCCTACTACTATAGACTGTTAACGTATGGGGTCAGTACCCAACCTAAACCCTAAACCCTAAGCCCTTGGACCCCAAACCCTCATCCCTAACCGCATGCTGCAAGGCTAGGCTCCGCCTGATTGACCTCTGTCATCTCTCATGTTTGAAAACCTGAGTAGCTGAGTTGGTAACCTTTAACCTTTTGGGGCTTATATAATCCTACTATACTTTGAAAGGTTAAACCTTTTTTTGGGCTAGGATACCCAGCCCCTTAAGAAACATATCGACTCGCCTTGATAGGCTTAATACGCCTGGGCGGTCTGAGTGGGCCAAGAGCCTGATATAGCCGGCGGAATACTTCGTAACACTCTCCTACCTTCCCCCTATACCCATAGGCCCCTAAGTAGCTCCTTTTTGTGGTTTGTATTTAGAATCCTAGAAGGTAATCCCAAAAAGGAACTACTTAGGGCCTATGGGTATACACCCAAAACCTTATTGCAATGGTTAAGGCCCCTATTGGGGGTCAGCTGCAGCCACGGTTTATCGTACATGGTGGTCTCTACCCATAGACCCCTGAGTAGTTCCTTTTTGTAGTTTATATTTAGATTCCTATAAATTAGTCCCAAAAAGGAACTACTTAGGGGCCTATAGCAGCACTAAGTAAGGATCGACGGCTTGGCGTTTACGGCTGCCCGGTTCCGAACTCACACCGGAGATCGTTAAAGGAGGCAGGTGAGGACCATACCTTGAATCATATTAGGGATCCTACCATCCTTTAAGGGTTTAAGGTTTAGGGTTTAGGGTTTAGGGTATATACCTGCATAACTGGATACCGGAAGACCTAGGTATATCAATGCACGTAGAAGATCTTTGGATGGCACCTCTGCTCGAGCTGCTCAACGAAAAAAAGCTTAGTTCGACACCCTGAGCCCCTGAACCCCAAACGAAACGCCAGAAAACCCCAAACCCTGAACCATCCTAAACCCTAAGGCCCTAAAGCCCAGAGCCTAAATTTTCTAGGTTCTAAACCCTACCATCACCCTTAATGTATCTTCATGGTAGAAAGTGATGCATTGTGAATGCTGCATTGTGATCTCTGGTTAATCACTATAGCTTGAGGCCGGCCCTGGTCTAGGACATTTTCAGGTGGGTAGTGGAGCCTTATAGAAGGTCTATATAACTTATAGAAGCATTATAGAAGCCCTGCATACCCTAAACTCCCCACCTGTAGTTTCCTTTAACCTGGCGAGCCCAGTACCCCTCAACTAAGGAATGTCGGAATATCTTTCATTACCCATAGGCTCCATAGTAGTTCCTTTTTGTGGTTTATATTTAGGATCCTATAAGGTAATCCCAAAAAGGAACTACTATGGGGCCTCTGGGTAGTGTCACGAAAGTTAAGGCACGTTACGCAGTTTCAGGGGTATTGGAGAAGAGCCCTACCCGAGCCCCAGATCTTCAAACCCTGAATTACTCAACCCTAAACTCTAAACCTTACCCCCAAACCCTAAACCCTAAATCCTAAACCCTGACCCTAAACTCTAAACCTTAGCCCTAAACCCTAAACCCTAAACCACTGACCCTAAACCCCTAAACCCTAAACCCAAGAACAATAACCCTACCCTCAGCCCTAAAGGCCCTAACGATGCCTTTCGAGGCTGCCGTGGCGCTGCTCAACGGGGTCACTGCGAAGCCCATCGTGACAAGCGAAGGACGGGAGCAGCAGCTCTTAGGGTTTAGGGTGTTTAGGGTTTAGGGTGTTTAGGGTTTAGGATTTAGGGTGTTTAGGGTGTTTAGGGTTTAGGGTTTAGGGTGTTTAGGGTTTAGGGTGTTTAGGATTTGGGGTTTAGGGTGTTTAGGGTTTAGTGTGTTTCAAAGTTCGGGGTTGGGAGAAGCGAAGAACGGGGCTGCATTTTCTGGGTTTGGTGGAGTTTTTGTAATTCATTCAAGTGCTGACTTACGGCTGCTGCAATGGCTTCCATGAAAGTTTCGAAGTTTCGGGGTTTTAGAATTTGAGGTACATCAATCTAACATTACAGGGCTTACTGTCATGGTTCTATACGGGCTACGATAAGATACGATAAGGGCTCCTGTGCCGGCAACAGGGTCTAGTGTTCAATCCTTTTCGTTTAAGTTTTAGATACGGCCGTGAGTATCACAAGCAACATGCTCAGTTGCATGTATATTGTATTCGCATAAAGCACTTGTCTTATACAGTTGAACGAAGAGTATACGGATGTACGGACTACAACAAATTGTAGCTTTTCGCTTACACAACCAAGAAAAAGAACCCTAAACCCTAAA
>CAJNJA010013117.1:178-12800 GCA_905231915.1 Symbiodinium necroappetens | reverse complement strand
GAGAGAGAGAGAGAGAGAGTTTTTTTTTCTACGGACGCTACCAAAAAAGGAGGTTTTGGTAGGTTACGGTAGGGTTCGCTGCGCTTGGTGGCCTGGAAGCTCTGGGGCTGTCCCAGGTTTGCGGAATTCGGTTCGGGCGGGGGTTTTAGGGTTTGGGGTTTAGGGTTTAGTTTTCTTGGGGGGGGGGGTTTTGTTTTCTTGGGTTTAGGGTTTAGGGTTTGGGTCTAGGGTTTTGTTTTCTTGGGCTTAGGGTTTAGGGTTTAGGGATTAGGGTTTGGGTACAGGGTGTTGTTTTCTTGAGTTTAGGGTTGGGGGTTTAGGGTTTAGGGCTAGGGGTTTGGGTTTAGGGTTCAGGGCTTCCCTAACCTTAGGGTGCAAGTAGTCCTCATTTAGTAGGACCGAGATGCCTATCGAGACTACTTGGACCCTTTAGAAGACGTTGAAGTACCCTAAACTCTAAACCCAAAGCCCTAAACCCTAAAACCTTTAGGTTTGGAACCCTAAACCCTAAAGCCTAAGCCCTAAACCCTGACCGGTTTAGGTTTGGGTCTTTGGGTAGGGCGTGGACGTACCGGGGTTCAGGCTTTGAGCTTCAGGGGTGTCAAGTTTCGGGCTTAGGGGTCCAGGGTTTGGGGTTTTGGGTTCAGGGTTTCGGGCTTAGGGTTCACGTCCGACTGCGGTAGGAATAGGGGGATGCGTTTCGGGCTTGATTCCGAGTTGACAACTCCAGGTAGCAGCCCAGACGGGCCTAGACCTACCCAAAACAACCTAAACTCTAAAGCTCCAAACGCCTAAGGCGGGTTTTGGAGCTCGGCGTGGCATCATGGTTTGCGGCTTAGGGTTTAGGGTATAGGGCAGTGTAGGCTTTAGGGTGTAGGCTTTGGGGCTTACGGGTGCGTCCTTCCGCTGTATGACGAAAGCTTCGACCTTCCAGAACCTTGCCGAATAAAGCCCAGGATAAAGCTAGGCCTACCAACCTTACCTCTCGGAACCCTCAAAACCCTCAACCCTACACTGGTCCTAGACCCTAAACCCTACACCCAAAACCCTCAAAACCCTCAACCCTCATAACCCTAGACCCTCAAAACCCTAAACCTAAACCCTCAAAACCCTGGACCCTTAACCCAAAACCGTTTTTTTATAAAGCTCTGAACCCGGAGCTTCCTTGAGTCCCTTTCCGTCTAAGACGGGCGACACAAAGATGTCGCGCACAGCTCGGGTGCGACATGGAAGCATACTTCCGAACAGCAGGGTTTAGGGTTTAGGGCAACCCTAAACCCCAAACCCTAACCCAGTTAATAATGAGAAATGACTAGCTACTGCCTAGTATTCCTCATATGTTGAAAGCATAACAACTCAAAGCAGTCTTCTCCTTATGAAGGGCCCTGCATATAGGGATTCGGGTTTGGTTTTTGTCCGGGAGGTAAGTTTTTGCGACGAGATATGCCGGTTGGAATTTGGTGGTTTGAATCTTGGATACAGCACAATCCCAAACCCTGCCCTATACCCACACATCCTAAAAACCTTGAACCGCAAACTCTATACCTGGGTTGAATAACCTTAGACCCCAGACCCTAACTCCTAAACCCTAAACCCCTCAACCCTAAACCCTGTGAAGGTTTACCTGTAACCCCAAACCACAAAATAGTAGGTTATGACCCTTTAATCATAGGGTCTAACCATGAGAACGGTAGGTTCTTGGATTCACAGGGTAGGGCTCCAAAACCTAAGCCGTTCATCCTGGGGCCCCTCACGTCGCCGTACTTGCAGGCAATGTGGGCATCCGACCAGCCCAGAGGGTTCACGAAACCATCACCGGCGGCATACATGTAGTCCTGTGGTTTAGGGTTTAGGGTTTGGGTTTAGGGTTTAGGGTGTGGCATTTAAGGCGTTGTCAAGAAAAGGGTTTAGGGCTTCAGGTTTAAGGTATGGGGCCATCGATCAGCATCATCGTCACCACTGCTGTCTTCATACTCGCCACCGTCTGCAGTGGCAGCACCTGAAGCTACTTGTCAACAGCCTCGTCATTAGCAGTCGTAGCCGTTGCGGCAGCGTCATCGATGTCCGGCAATAATAACAATAGCAACAACAACATGCAAGAGTCCACACCTAAGCACAAGGATGTCGCGGGTAGTGTGAGCAAAACCAACGAAGAAACCACAAGGCTTCTGTAGTGGAGGTGGTACTAATTTAAGGGCCCAAATAACTACCAATACCTTTTTGGGTGGTTCCTTATTATATTTACCGTATAATGGACCCCCCAAACCTTATTCTAAGTATTAGGGCCCCTACATTACGTAGGCCAACAGCCAGTGGCAAGAAGAGTGCAAGGAGTCTGCAAAAAAAAGGCTCCCTAAACTCTAAACCCTAAACCCTAAACCCTGAACCCTCAACCCTAAACCCCAAACGGCCAGCCCAGCCCCGAACAGCCCGGCCTTGGGTCCGGTCACGATGCCGTTGAAAGGATGGGTCAAGGGATGCTTCGCCTTCAGCCGAAGGCTTCTGCGGGTTTAGGGTCTGCGGTGTAGGGTTTACCCGGACCCTAAAGAACCTACATTTTTAGGGTTCCCTTGTTATGATTTCTCTAAATCAATGCATAAAAAAGTAGGTTATTTGGGCTTAAGGTAGGGTTTAGGGTCTGGGGTCAGTGTACCCTAAATGCCCCAAAGTCCTTACATAATGAAGACTTGGACCCTGTGGGGTAGGGTTTAGGGTTTAGGGTTTGGGGTTGAAGGGCTTCGGGTTTAGGGTTTCGGGGGGCCTCGGGCCACGTACGGGTATTGTAGGTGGATTTTTGGATTCGAGCGCCCTTCTAGAAAGACGGGTTTTATTCGGGATGCACAATTACAATAACAAACTACCATACCCTAGAGTAGCCCATAATTGGCTTAAAGTAGCCCCTAAATACAGACTACTGGCTTTCCAGGTAGGGTTTATAGGGTTCAACTACGAAACACGACTTTCGGTCTGGGGTCTGGGTTGGAGCTTAGGGTTTAGCGGTTAGGGTCTACTTGTAACCGAAAAGACCTACCTTTTTAAGGAACTATGTATAGTAACCATAATAAGGAACCCGACAAGGTAGGTCTTTTCGGTTATAGGTAGGGTCTAGGTTTGAGTTTTCAAGGTCCTAAAACCCCGACGCGAAGCCAGAGAGTCCCGAAAGCCCCCGCACTGCCCTCCTAAGCCCCAACTTCACACCCAAAACACCGAAAGCTCTAGTTTTGGTTGCAAGATCCCACTAGCGCCCTTTTTTTGACATCACTCAAAAAAATATTTTCTACACCTTTCTACCGAGTGACCCAGGTCGGCAGTCGGTAGCTGGAGAACTTCCGGTGCCCCGGCCTGTTTCGCGTTTAAGGGTTTTTTTTGTTTTTTTCGGGCCTTTTGGGTTTAAGGGTTTTGCACTTCGGATTTAGGTTTAGGGTTCAGGGTTTCAGACTTCGGATTCAAGGTTTCAGGTCTTGGGTTCGGGGCTTCGGTGGGAAATGAGAAGTGCACCGTGACGGCTTCTATACGGGCTGGGTTTGGGTCGAGAGTTTTGTGCGAAGGGTCAGGTCTGGGATTTGAGTGTAGGGTCTAGAGGTTTGGGGTTTAGGATGCGCTTCTTCTCATGTCAGTACGGACTGTCTTGAACTCAGTCATCGGTTGCAAATTTGCGGGTCTTGTGATCAGGATCTCACCATGCAGGGATGCAGGGTCCGGCATGATCTGATGCTCCCACATGGCGATAGGTTCTGTTTGCGTCTTATCCGACCGTTCAATAGTTGGAGACGCGGTGGTGTACTGTAAGGTTTGCAGTTGGGATCTTAGCCGTAAGCCTCGGATGTTGCCCTGAAGGTCTTGGTTCGTTTTGGGGTTTAGGGCCAAACTAGTTCTGGCGGAGGCTGTCCCTCAGTGATTAGGCGGCTCAGGTTCGTGGATTGTGCCTGGTGCACCGAGGGTTTGGGGTTTGGCGGCTATGCTTTCTTGGGTGTGGGGGGGGTTTAGGATATAGTTTAGGCTTAGAGACGTCGGCACATACAGGAGTAGGAGGACGCAACCAGCGAAGCTATCAACCCAAAGAATGACAGCGACGACCAGGCGAAGCATCATTTGGGAATAGTCAAACAAGTCATTGTCAGTGTTCCGCTGGAAGCAATAGAGCACCATCGTACTACGGATGAACATAAGGGTGAAGGATGATGATAAGCACACTCATGACTCGTTTCGCTTGGGGTCATAGAGTATTTCGAAGCAGTTGGGGTATTGGGCCTCCCCTAACCCTAAATCCTATAAAACCTAAAGCCCTATACATAAACCAACCCTAAACCCTAAACCCTAAGACCCCACACCGGAACATAGAGAGGGTTTATGGATCAGGGCCGAGGGGGGTTCGGGAAAGGCAAACGGCCCGGGCCTGTTCTCCGCCATGCCTTGCTCTGCGACATCGTAGTCTGCAGACCTGGAGCAAGGCCCAGAGACTCCAATATCTCTTAATTAATTAAGGAATATACCTTACATCATGTTAAGGATCCCTATTATAATTTATAAGGTATATTTCTTAATTAAGGGATATTGGGGTCTCTGGGGACTTGCCATCGGATTAGGGTTTAGGTGTGTAGGGCTTTAGGATTTAGGGGGTTTAGGGTGTAGGGGTTAGTGGTTTAGGGGTGTAGGGTTTGTCTCTCCTTGCCTTAGGGGGTTTAGTTTAGGGCTTAGGGGTTTGGGGGTTTAGGGTCTGGGGCTTTGGGCCTAGGGTTTTGGGGGTTTTGGGGTTGGGCATCGCTGCTCTGGGGTTCAAGTTTCTGCGGTCCAGGGGTTGGGGGCAGCCTCCGGGTGCCAAGCCTACCCGGAGCACTCAATACCCCTTAATTAAGAAATTTACCTTAATAAATAATTAATAATCATAATAATGATTAATATTGGTAATAATTAATAATAATAATAATAAGGCCCCTAAAATTTAAGGTATATTCCTTAATTAAGGTGTGTTGGGTGCGGAGCGTTGGGGCGAATCCAGATGATCTCGGGGGCTCCCGTTGAGGCGCTGGGCTGTAGCTTGAGGGCCCTGAACCCCAAACCCTAAACCCCCCTTAAAAGTGTTCATGAATCGGTACCTCTATGGGAACCTTAAGTCCTTAAGGGAAAATTTAAAATGTTTCGCAAGGGTGCCACCAAGGCTGTCTACAGTGTAGACAAGAGACTTAAGGGTAGAAGTACGGCCAATTCCTACTTCTCCAACCCTTCAAGGAACCTCCTCGTATAGACACCTTTTATGGGTAGTTCTCCAAATTAGGGTCCCTTTTTAGGTTCCCACAAAGGATTGCGGCACCTTTATAAAGAGGACCCTAACAAGGAACCCTTATTTCGAGAACTACCCCTATCGTAACCCTTACATAAAGCACCCCCTAGGGGAAGCCTTCCAGGGAACCCCAAAAAAGGAGCCCTAGAAAAATCCCGGACCCTAAACCCTAAACCCAAAACGCTAAACCCTAAACCCAAAACCCAAAACCGTAAAACCCTAAACCCAAAACCCAAAACCCTAAATACCCAAAACCCTAAAAGCGTGTAGGGAGCCGGCCAGGTCTCACCATCTTCCAGGTAGGGCATGGCTCAAGAGAGAAATTTCCTTCGCAGAGTACTTTCAAGGGGGTTTAGGGTTCATAGGGCTTATAGGGTTTATAGGGTCTATAGGGTTTATAGGGTCTATAGGGTCTATAGGGCTTAGGGCTTATGGGGTTTAGGCTTCTAGGGCTTGCTTATGGTGACTTTATCAAGGTTTAAGGGGGTCAGGGCTTGAGGTCGTTTAGGGGTGCAACCCTAAACCCTAAACCCTAAACGTGCAGGGTTTAGGAGTTAGGAGTCGTAAGCCTGGTTCAGCGAGAAAGCTTTGGTTAAAAGCTGGGGTTTCGGTGTTTCCGAGCTTGGGGCTATGGGTGTAGGGCTTCGAGCTTCGAGTTTAGGGCTTAGGGCTTGTAGGGCTTAGGGCTTAGGGTTTAGGGTTTAGGGTTTAGGGCTTAGGGTTTAGGGGTTTTTAGGTGTGTCTTCAGACTGCGGGTTAGGATGGAGATTGATCTAACAGCTTGCCTTTCTCCGCAGGGCATCGTCTGCCTTCATTCCCGAAGAAGCAGGGCTAAGGGAATCCGGACTTCAAGCCCTGAACCCTCAACCCAACGACCTGAAGCACTGATGAACAAAGAGCCCCGGAACTATTCTGAACTCTAACCTCTGAGTCCTAAAGCCCTTAAGCCTTAACACTCGAACTGCCACTTCGCTTTGGGTTCCCGATTCCTAGGTTGCTGCAATGAGCTCCCACCAAGGGCGTTCTAAAGCTCCCACCAACGGCATTCTAAAGCTGCATGCCGCGTTACACCTGGAAAGGCTTCAGAAACACTGTATGCCTGTATGAATCTGACTGTACCAATAGTTCTACTTACACCAATGCGCAGAGTTTACATGCTTGTATGTGTGTATATATGTATAGATACAATATACCTAAGTCCATATATACAGTCATTCATTCATTCATCATTCAGTCGTTTATACATGCATAACTACCTGCATACCTACCTACCTACCTACCTACCTACCTACCTACCTACCTACCTACATACATACATACATACAGACATACACACATACATGCATGCATACATACATGCATACATACCATATCGATCGCTCATTTTGACAAGAAAGACAATGGATGTAGGTGTCTATGTTCGCAAATGCTTCCGAGCTGCCGGCAAGGCAATCTTCGCGAAGGGCTGTGAGCTGCTACGCACGAGATGTGCAGCGAAGCTACATGTCGGCGCCTAATGCGCTTTGATCCAATCTGCGGTGAGGGCTCAGAGGTTTATGAAGCGTTTACCCCCTTTAGGATTTAAGGCCCACGGCTTGTAGTGTTCAGGGTCAGGATTGAAAGGGTCTATAGGGTTCAGTGTCTCGCACGGATGGAAACTTTGATGAGCCCTGATCCGCACAAGCCGACAGGTAAACTTAGGCCTAGGGCTCCAGGTAAATCGTAGAACCTGAGGCACTGGGTCTGCGCTTGAAACCCTGGGCCAAGGCTTCCGAAAATAAACCGGGACCATAGAAAAAAAAAGTCGCGGTATCAAGACAAACATCCGAACCCCGAAGCTTTGGTCATAGATGACTATGTTTCACGAGCTTCGGTCAGAAGCAGAAAGACTCTGCGATCGCTCCGTCGGGCAAGCGGTATGCCACACTGTGCCTGCCTAGATTTCGGGGGTTTAGGGCTTCGGGTTTAGTATCAGGCTTGCCTCACGGAAGGGAGAAAGCGGGCTGCAGTCTTTTTGTTGGCCCTTGCTTTACAACATCCGGCCGACACTTCACCCCTAAACCCTAAACAGGATCCGGCCGCTCCGTTTTGTGTCAAGCTGTGGACCATCCGCTCCACCTATGCAGAAGTATTCCAAAAATGGGTTCTGGCCAGCCCTTCTGGCTGAGCAGGACGCGGGTCCCTGGGTTAATGTAGGCCTTTATAGTTAGAATAGGGTTTGGGGGTATATTACGAAACTCTATAATTAAGGGCCTTTATAGTTAGAATAGGGTTTGGGGGTATATTACTAAACTCTATAATTAAGGGCCTTTACAGTTAGAATAGGGTTTGGGGGTATATTGCTAAACTCTATAATTAAGGGCCTTAATAACAATTAGAACAGGGCTTGGGGGAATATTACTAAACTCTATAATTAGAAGAAGGAATCCCCAAAACCCTATTCTTATTATTAAGGCCCCTATGTTAAGGCTGCTGGAGATTTGTAACTCTCGTGTGGCAGGTGGGCCACGGATGTCAGTTGGTCTGCTGATCACATGGCATCAACATTGGCAGAAATTGATCGCCGAAGATTGCTTTGTGAGTTGATTGGCTGATTGGGTTGAAAATCGTTTTACGGGATGGAATTCTTACGATTCCAGGGACCGTCCAGGGACCCGGATACTCAAAGCATATTAAGCGTCTTTCTAGCTACGGGGTAGCCACTGCAGCGGCACGAAAGCCGCTGATGAAACCTGGAACCTATTTGCTCGCGAATCTCACACGGCTGCGGCAATGATGGCCTTCAGCGGAGAGCAGCCTAAACCCTTAACCCTAAATCCCGAAAAAAAAACCTTAAAACCCTCTAAACCCTATACACCCTGTAAACCCTAAAGCCCTGTAAGCCCTCTAAACCCTGTAAACCCTAGAAGCCCTGTAAGCCCTAAACCCCTACACACGAAACCCCAAACCCTTGAGAAGGGAGGGCTCGTCCCACCCACGATCGCAAACGCGAGACACTCAAAAACGCTGTACTGCCGAAGCCTAACTGAAAACATCTAGGGGTTTAGGGTTCAGGGTTTAGGGTTCAGGGTGTAGGGTTTAGGGTTTAAATTAGGGGTTAGGATTGAAGGTTTAGGGTTTAGGGTTCAGGGTGTAGGGTTTAGGGCTTAGATTAGGGGTTAGGATTGAGGGTTTAGGGTTGAGGGTTTGGGGAGGGTTGAGGGTTTACAAACCCAAACCCTGACGCCTACCCAGCCCATTAAAAAAAAAACGACCCCGACACCCCCCGGCCCTCTTAAACTCCAAAACCCCAAACCCTTAT
The DNA here is from genome assembly GCA_905231915.1 of Symbiodinium necroappetens. Classification (NCBI taxonomy): domain Eukaryota; class Dinophyceae; order Suessiales; family Symbiodiniaceae; genus Symbiodinium; species Symbiodinium necroappetens. Next base: position 4,218 of record CAJNJA010013117.1, on the reverse strand, counting down.
CTTTGTAGAACCCCTATAGTAACCCTTAAAGGGACCCTTATCCTTGTAGAATAACGTAGGGCGACGGAATAGCATTGTTACGTCGGTTAAGCCACACGGTTGAGAGTTTTTCGGTTTAGGGCTAAGGGTTTCGGAGTTAGGCTTTTCCCTTGCCCGAATCCCTGACCGCGCTGAAACACAAAGCCCTAGTCGAACCTTGTGTTTTATCAAAGCCTGTTAGGAACTCTCAGATACTACTATATGGGTAGTTCTCTAAATTAGGGTTCTTTTTGGGTCCCCACTGTAGTACGGCACCCTTATAAACAGGACCCTAAAAAGGACCCTAGTTATACATTACTACACATATACGCATTATGCATGCCTTTATGTTGAGCCTGACGGCTTCAGCCAGACCGTCCTTGAAGACAGCCCCAAGAACTTACTTGTCGAGAAAGCTAGCGGAAGCAGAGGGTCACAACCTTTGGGGATTGTATAGCATTGGGCCCAGCACATCCCGTAAAAAAATCTTGAGGGTTTGGGGTTTGATTTAGTGTTCAGGGATTTAGAAACCGACAGAAACTGCCAAAGACTGGTACTGAGGATTTCTGTCATAAGGCTGATTGCTACAGGTTTTCAATGACAGCCCCTATTCTCAAACTCGCTTGTAGAGGTTGGGACGTCGCATGCACTCTGCAGGACTTTGGCATTGGGACATGGGGCGCGCCCCTGCTGTTCAAAAGCTCGGCATCAGAAGGCTCGCGCTCACCTCCTGGCAATGCTAAGGCTTTGGCGTTTCACGTTTCCTGGCTGATTGTTCATGAGTAGCACTGCCTTCGTGCTATTGCGTGAAGAACGAAAGCATCAGAAGCAATACACGTAACAGTGCTACTGCAAGTATTGACATGAGAATTGGTAGCAGCATTCAAGACTATGCTTGTAATTCTTCCCAATTAGGCCCTTTTCAAACCACTGACAAAGTAAACCACTTGTAGAACTTCTATAGAACCTTTGTCGACCCGTTAGCGAATCCAAAAGAACCCTCTACAGCACATGAACCCTGACAAGAACCCTCAATGAAACCCCTTGTAGCACTCTGCAAGGAACCATCAACGGAACCTTAAACCCTAAACCTTTAAACGGGCTCCCTTATAGGAACCCTGAAGAACCCTAAGCCCCAAACCCGAAGCCTAGAGGAACCCGTAAAGGTACCTTAACGGAACCCTTGTAGGAACCCATAAAAGGAACCTCCGTAGGAACCCTTACAGGTACCACAAAAGGAACCCTCCTTGTAGGAACCCTGAAAGGAAAGGAGTTCCTTATAGGAACCCTTAAAGGGACCCTCCTAAACCCTAAAAACCCTAAACCCTAGGCCCTAAAAGCCCTAAACCCTAAAAAGCCCTAAACCCTCTTGGAAGCCAGTCAGGCAGGCGTAGACTTCGTCGTCGAGTTGGCGCCACCTGTCGTGGTCGTAGTCGAGGCAGCGACCTGGACTGGAGGTGAAGGGCTTTAACTTCCCAGAGAACCCAATACCCCTTAATTAAGGAACATACTTTAAATTATAGGGGCCTCATCATTGTGATTTAATTCCTTAAACAATGGGTACTGGGTTCTCTGGGTTCGTTTAGGGGTTACTTTAGCAAGAAGGATTACTATGATTTAGGGTTTGGGGTTTGGTGCCCTACTATGACAAGGGTTACTATGATAACGGTTCCTATAACTTCATGTCGAGACTTCCCGATGAGGCCGAGATCCTCAAGCCGTAAACTCTTGTGGAGCGTGCAGAAAGGCCTTGAACATGTACCCTAACTTTGTAACAGACAGTCATTCAGAACAACATGGTCTTAAGGCTTTTGGGGTTGAGGGATTAAGACTTAGGGCTTTGGTGGTTTGGGGTTTAGGGTAATCAAGGGAAGCCTCCCACACCCTCTACCCAACAAAACAACCAACCCGCAACCCGAGACCCTAAACAACTCAGCCCCGCACGAAAGCAGCGCGGTGGCCCGAGCACTCCAAAACCCAACCAACAAAAACAACACACGTAGAAAACTTGGAGAAGAGCGAAACAAAAATCAAGAGGCTTCTTCCAACCAAAACCGAACAGACATACAGCCACACACACACACACACACAAACACAAATACCGTCTAACACTGTCCTCCCCTCCTCCTCCTCCTCCTCCTCCTCCTTCGCCTCATCATCATCATCATCAACAACGGCATTCTCATCATCATCACCATCAAACTAATTATTTATCATCACCATCACAAGCATCATCACCATCATCAGACCCCTAAACTATAAACCCTGTAAGCCCTATAAACCCTATAAACCCTAAATAGATTTAGAGCAACCGGGGTCCGGGCCGTCGTGGTAGCGGTGGAGTTGGAGGAACTACCGGCCTCCACCCGTGAGGAGGATCTTTAAAGCATTCAGGGGCTCCTTTAAGGCTGAGGGTTTAGGGGTGTAGGGGTTAAGGGGTTTAGGGTTTGGGGTTGAGGGTTTAGGCATTTAGGGTTTAGGCATTTAGGGTTTTAGGGTTTAGGGTTTTGTGTTTAGGGTTTAGGGTTTAAGGGTTCCTTCAAGGTGTCCTTGACTTATAGCCTTCTTTAAGCCTTGAAGGATTCCTGAAAACGGCACTATGAGCTAAGGGGGGTTCCTTCAGAGTGGGTACCAGGAGTAAGGAATTAGGGCTCCATCAAGGATGCGAGATTCGGCTTCAGGAGCTTCGAGTTTCGGATTCAGGGGTTTGGGTTTCGGGTATTTAGGGTACTTAGCTTAGAGGGTTTAGGGCTTAGGGCTTAGAGGGTCTAGGGTTTAAGGTATTTATAGAAGGGTTTAGGGTATTTAAGGGTTAGGGTCTATAGTGTTTACATGGGATATAGGACATGAAACTTGGGGGTTCTGGAGTCGTATGGATCGAGGACTGAACCTGAAGAGCTGCAACCTGATGTAGGGGCCTTAATAATTAGAATAGGGTTTTGGGGCCCATTATACTATAATTGAAATAAGGAACCCCAACATAGTGTTGGTGTTTATTTCGGCCCCGACCTTACACCTCGAGAGTGTACGGAAATTCAGGAGGTAGGGTTCAAGAAAGCTTCTGGTGTTGACTGCTGCTTTTTGACTTCGGGTTTTGTCGAGGCGACCCCCGAACCCTCAAGCAGTAGAAACCGGGCCGGGGTCGTGGTCGCGGTGGAGTTGGACTTGGAAGTTCCGGCCTGCAGCAAGCTCAAGAGATCCTTTAGGGGTGGCATTAGGGAGCTTTGAAAGTGCTCCGTTCCGGGCTCTATTTTCAGGGTTCCTTTAAGGTGACTACCGGGATGCAGGAACTAGGGTTCAGGAACGAGGTTTCACGGTTGACAGTATAGGCTTCAGGAAGTTTAATTAATATCCCGGATTTGGCGTTCAGAGTCTTGTGTTTGTGTGGGACTGGGGTTAGACCCAACCTGCACGGACCCGCTAGGCAGAACAACGCCGGCAATCCAGCTTAGGGGGTTAGGGCCAAGCAGTAAGCATCGAGGACTGAACCTGAAAGGTTGCAACCTACACCTCGAGAGCGTAAGGAAACTCAGGAGGTAGGTTTCAACTAAACCCTAAACCCCAAACCCTAACCCTAAAACCTAAACCCTAAACCCTAAACCCTAAACCCAAAGCTGCTGGTTTTGATTGCTGCTGTTCGTTGCTACCGGTCTTCTCCATCTAGGGCCTGGGCTCGAGGGAATTCCGTCGAGGTGACCCCGAATCCTCTAGAAACCCTTGAGGCCCAAAAGCCCGAACAGAACCCGTATGTTCAAGTTTGGAGTTTAGGGTTTAGGGTTTGGGGCTTGCTCCACCCTAGACAGGCCCGTGCAAAAAACAAAGCAAAAAAAGGAAGGAACACTCCTAAGCACCTCTCTTTTTAAATCTAAACCTTCCACCCCAACCCAACAGCCCCCAGACCCGAAGCTTCAAACCTTCGACTCTTGGCCCAGGGTTTCGGGCTTAGGGTTTAGGGTTTCGGGTTTAGGATTTAGGGGTTTAGGGGTTTAGGGGTTTAGGGTTTAGCGTTTAGGGGGTTTAGG
>CAJNJA010013116.1:0-12800 GCA_905231915.1 Symbiodinium necroappetens | reverse complement strand
GTTTGCCGACATTGTGGGCATCACAAACTTAGGGCCTCAGGGCTTGAGAGCTTCAGGTACAGAGCTCTTGTTGCCTCCACAACGAAGGCATCGCTACACATCTTCTGAATCCCTTCTTGCGCAAGATGTTCGTGACAAAATTCAAGCTTAACCATCTTTCTCTTTGGCCCACGGGAACATTTGTTGAGCTTCCAAACAACCCGAACGGCCCATACACTTGTTTAGTAACTATTTTGGGAGTACTTTAAGTCCAACGTATATACTAAAGTTTAGTATATACTTTGGACTTGAAGTACTCCCTATATAAGTACTTTAGGGCCAAAGCATGTTTAAATTTACTCATATATCTGTATGTCTGTGTGTATAGATATACATATACAATATAACAATATATATATATAATATGTATATACATACATCCTGCTGGGCACTGACCACATTTTCAAAGGAGCAGCTGTTGGACAATAGGGTGACGAACTAAGTTTAGTGGTGAATCCAGGGCTGTTTGGCCCTGTTTGGCTTTACGACAAAAACGTAAAACATCCGGAAACATGCTCTACTACAAAAAAGCATGTACAAATATCTCGACTGTGTAGAAGTCAAAATTGGTTGCTCCCATCGCGGCCACGTCAAGAGTTTGAAGCATCTCGTCCAGTTGGTCGACTCATAGTACGCTCCAGGAATCATGGGGTCTTCATGGCTGAAGTCGGTTTCCCATGGATGCCCCAAGCTAAGGAGCGTGGCCAGCAGAACTGCGCCAGCATTTGCTACATGAAACGAACTGCCTATGTAGCTGGCGCTGTTGGCCATGGAGCACGTCAGCTCATCTACAGGAACACCGGCACTGCCAGTAAATGCCATCGCTGGCCGGGAGTTCTCATTGGCCAAAATCTTCGCGGCCATGTGCCGCCAGCAGCCAGCAGAGCTTGTTCTTCCAGCCAGTTGCCCGGAAGGAATTTCTGGCGAACATGTTTTAGGATTTGGAGTTTTGAGGTTTGGGGTTTAAGGAACTCCTGCTGCATTTTGGAGGCCTCAAAGGTGGGATGAAGGTAGGTACGAGTAAGGCTTGAGGATCCCCTATATAAGGACTCTTGTTTTTGGGATTACCCCACCTACCTTCATCTTATCCTTGGAGCCCTTTGAATGACGGAAGTGCCGTGCTTCTGCGCCAAGTATGCAGCATCTCTACACTACTCACGAGGAATCCTGACCATAAGGCTCTATGTGCCCCTGAAATAGGGTGCCTTTCAGGGCCCTTTTCATAACCTAAGAAGGGACCCTACTTTAGAGTACTACTCATATATTGGCCCCAAAGTACCTATACAAACCTTAAACCCCAAACCCTAAACCTTGAACCCGGACTACTTTAACGAGGCATGTGCTACACGGGCAAACGAGCCCTTAGGGTGATGCAGACCCTGCTTCATAACGGGACATAGAACTCCTGACAACCTAAGCCCCAAACTTAGACCGGCTTTTTGCTAACAAAGCTATCGAAATGAGGCAAGAAGGCCTGAGGGTTTCGGGCTTAGGGTCTTTCTAAATAAGGTTTACAGTGTACGGCTTACCCATAGGCCCCTAAGTAGTTCCTTTTTGGGATTACCTTATAGGATTCTAAATATAAACCACACAAAGGAAGTGCTTAGGGGCCTAATGGGGAGAGTTTAGGAAATGCTTGGGGGATGTGGGCTCAGGATCTGGAATGCGACTCAACATCCCACTGAAGCTTCCAGCCTTCCACCGTTCGGAAGAGAGGCTGCAGAGTAGAAAACCCTGAACGAAAAAATCGCAACTTCACATGACTGGAACCCAAAATCCCGCACCACATAACACTGCATAAAGCCCGCATCATGCGACACTAGCTCCGATTCTTACGCGCTGAGCCCTCAAGACCTTACACCCTGCATCCTGCACACTGAAAAACCCTCATACCCCAATTCCTGGATCCTAAAGGACCTACCTTTTTTAGGGTTCCATATTATTAATATATTGGCTCTTAAAAATGTAGGTTCTTTGGGTTTGGAGTAATAATTCCTAACTAAATTCTGAATGCTGAAGGCCCTTGAAGTCCTCAACCATCGGAGTCCAAGTTCCTAATGCTTAGGTCTTCGGGTTTTGGGTTTAGGCATTAGGCTTTAGGGTTTAAGGGTTTAGGTTTTAATTTAGGGTTTGGGGTTTAGGTTTTGGGGTTTAAATGCCCCAAAAACGTAGATGCTAAGGCCCTCAACTCTAAACATACCAGCAAGCGCAACCTAGGGACTAATTACCAGTAGAATAATCGGTTACAGTATCGTTCGAATAGCCCTGCGAATACTCTTACCGGCTATCCCCCTTAAACCCGAAGCCCTAAACCCTACACAGACCCTAAACCCTAAACCCCTGACCCTTATAAGACAAATCTTACCACATACTCCGAGCCCAAAATAACCCAAAGCCAGCCTGGGCAGACAGGCCGGTCAGGTTGAAATCGTCCTCTCCAGATTTTAGGTGCTTTTGGGTTTAGGGTTTAAGGGTTAGGGTTTAGGGTCCTTGGTTTTAGGTGCTGCTTAGCAGCTGCGCAAGGTTTAAGTGCAGGGCTTAAGGTTTTACGCTTTCATTCAGGGGTTGAGGTTTTCCACCACCACCCAAGTGCCCTGGGAGAGCTTTAACATTCCTGTTGGAGGCAAGCAGGGGCTCAACAACAAACGTAGTCGGGGGGAACCTTGCCCCCCCCCCACCCCACCCCACCCTAAACCCCAAACACTGAACCCTGAAACTTCAAACCCTAATCCCTGACCCTAAACGTTTAAGGTTTCAGGGTTGACAGTCCTCGCATTGATTTCGAAACTGCCCATAGGCCCCTAAGTAGTTCCGTTTTGTGGTTTATATTTAGAATCTTATAAGGTAATCCCAAAAAGGAACTACTTAGGGGCCTATGGGTAACTTGAAGGCACGACGCATCGGAGTGTCTGCGATGATCTCCTACTCTTCCTCAGCCTTTCCCTGGCGCATCTCTGGGTCATGTACTCCAACCATCCCTTCAGCCATAGCTACTGAGGACCTAGGCACTTTACCCCTGAACCCTAAACCCTACCTTAACACCACATAACCTACGTTTTTAAGGACCTATATAAAGAATTCATAATAAGGAGCCCTCAAAAGGTAGGTTCTTCAGGGTCCAGGTAAACCCGAAAATACATGGATACCTCACATGGACCCATTGGGTGAGGTATGAGGTGTATATGGTCTTATGTTGTTTGTATGTAGGGTCTCCGGGTTGAGACTTAAGCTGTTTGGGATGAGACACCACCGCCAAAAAAACAGTAAGGCAGTCCTATGTCTATATAGAATGGTCCTATTCATAGTTGGCTCTACATCGGCCTTATGATCCGAATGAACCCTAAACCCTTAAACCCGAAAACCTAAACCCTAAATACTAATGATCTAGAACCTAAGACCGGATGCTTCTCCCTACGCAACTGGACTGCAAACCCTCACTTCGAATCCCAAGCCTCAAACAACTCAACCCCAATCCCTCCACCCTGCAACAATGGGCCTATAGGGTGTGAAGTTGTGGGCTTTAGGGTTTAGGGTTTGTAGGGTTTTGGGTTTAAGGTTTAGGGTTTAGGTTGGGTACTGATCCCATACAGTAACAGTTTATACTAGGGCCACTATTAAGGGCCTTATATATCCATATAATGAATATTACTCAACTGTTACTGAGTGGGGGCAGTATCCCAAGTAAACCCCAAAAAGTTGGAAGCCGGATTAAGTGCAAAGAGTGCTGGGATTCCCCATACATTACCTTAACGACGAGATGAACCCTGAAAGGGTTTAAGGTTCATATACCATATAGGCATTCATAGTATAAGGGTTTAGGGCCCCTGCTTTTAAGTGTCATTTCGTCCTTAAGATACTCTTAAGGATTGAGGCTATTGCGCTTCCAACTTTTGGGCTTCTACTAGAAACTCTCGTACGTACTATGGTCTTTGGGCCCAAGACCCTTACAATATGAGTCCCTAGAGCCTTAGGGTTAAGGATTGAAGCCATTGGGTTTCCAACTTTTGGGCTTCCACAACCCAAAGCCCTAACCCTAAAGGCCCTAAACCCTAAACCCTAAACCCCCAAACCCTAAACCCCTAAACCCCAAACCCTAAACCCTAAATGCAACTTTTGGGATTCTACTAGAAACTCTCTCAAACCTCCGGGAGATCTCCTGAATGTAATCTTCGTCCACCTCGACGAAGAACTCATTGCCCTGAGAGAGGCGCTCTTGCGGGGTTTAGGGGTTAGGGGTTTAGGGTTTAGGCGTTTAGGGGTTTGGGGTTTGAGAGTTTAGGGTTTGGGGTTTAGGGTTTAGGGCCTGGGGGGCTCAGGGGCTAAATCCCCAAACCCCAAACCGCTTCGGGGCTTAAGGTTTAAATTTCTGCACATGCTGTTGGACCATTGGAGGGTTTCTAAGCCCTAAACCCTCAAGCCTAAACCTTCTTCCCAGAGAGCCCAATACCCCTTCATTAAGGAATATGCCTTAAAAAATAAGGGCCTTAATATTATGATTTAAGGCATATCCCTTAGTTGAAGGGTATTGGGTTCTCTGGGTTCCCTGCGGGTGAGGACCGTCCGAGGCTTCAGGAGCTAAGGGTTTAGACAGGGAGAAAAAACGCTGACTACGCCCCTTGCTGCTCCTTACCTGGACCCCAAAAGTATGTAGAACCATAGCCTGTTGTGGGTTTTGGGCCATTAGTTTAACTTATATTTTTGGCGGTTTTTAGGTAGGGCCTTCGGGTTTAGGGGTGTAGGAGTTGAGGAATGTAGGGGTTTAGGGGTTCAGGAGCTCAGGGGGTGCAGGTACTTCGGCGAAGCTTGAGTGCCACTAGCTCGCCAATGGAGGTCTGTGATTGCAAGAAGTGTGTAGCTACCTAGATTAACCAATCTGCCCTGAAAAACTGGATATGACCCTTGGAAACTGGTACCGTTCTCTTTTTCTTCGTTACTCTAGGTTAAAGGTCAGTTTGGAAGTGCCAGGAGAATCCAACCCAAGCTACCCACTGGAGTCTTGCAGAAAGAAATGTATGCATTCGTGCTTAGGGCTCGGGATTTGCCTGGACTCATCATGAGTTCCCTCTTTGGACTCATGGACCATGGATCATGTTATGCTACAAACAGAGGCAGGTCTTGTAGGATCCAGGCAGCGTTGAGGAGGCCTCTTCTGGGTTCTTGTTAAGGGATTTAACTTAAGTTGCACCATAATAGGGGTCTATAGTAAATAATATGGTTTCCTTATTATGGTAACTTAAATTAAACCTTAAACATGAACCCAGTCTTTGACGGAAACCCTAAAACCCTAGACCCTAAACCCTAAAGGCCCTACTCTGCTCTTCGTCGACAGTTAGAGGGAGACGCCGCACCCATGGCAGGTAGGCCATTCAAAGCACCGGCCCAAGGACTTTTCGCACCAGCAGCACCCTCGGCGTTTAGGGGTTTAGGGGTTTGGGGTTTGGGGGTTTAGGGGTTTGGGGTTTAGGGGTTTGGGGCTTAGGGATTTAGGGTTTAGGGGTTTAGGATTTTACCCTAAACCCCTAAAGCCCTAAATCGCTGCCACAGCCTTGGCAGGTATGCCCCCTTTCGGAGCAAAGGCCATGCGTTTCGGCCTAGGAGACACGGCGTCCTTGGCGGCATGCCGCCGTTGGCAACCCTCAAAACCGTAATCATCATGTAACTTGAAATAATCTCCCTTGGAGTTATTATCATTACATGGAAAAAGGCCTCTAACATCATCTCATTCCTAGGAACACTAAAGCTTTGCCGCCTTTGAAGTTTGGGCTGGAAAACGGAACATCATAGGAGTTAGGATTAGGGGGACCCTTGGGGATATCGACCCTCTCAATAAGGTCCCGTTTAAGAGAGCCACAAGTAGGGTTAAGCAGGGTCCCGTTAAGGGGTCTCCCTAATACTACCTGACCTAGAACATCAAGGTCTTTTCAGCAAGCCCTGCGCAACGGAGGTCCGGGGGTTTAGGGATTGCAGTTTAGCTCCGGGGACCCCTAAACCCTAAACCCTAAATCCTAAACCCTACACCCTAAACCCCAAAAGGGGGTACCGCTAGAAACCCCAAACCCTAAACCCTAAACCCTATACACCTTAAACCCCAAAAGGGGGTACCGCAAGGACCACAGGACTTAGGATGGAGACTGCACCTGGCATCGTAAGTACACTGAAAAAGAAGTATATACGGCTACCCCAAAAACAAACCTTAGATGATACAAGTCCGTCAGATCTTAAGTTTTAAGTTAAAAAGCAATACTGCACACAATTCGGAGAGCATCTTCATGCTCAACGTCCTTCACATCTACCCTGCACCCTGTGTCCATCCTCCTGGGATCAAACCTGAAAGAACACTACATCCCAAAGCATCGCAGCCATCGACTTCATCATGCATACAAAATCAGAGAGATGTCGCACTCTAAACCCGGAGCCCACTCCCAGCAGTGCCTTCAGATGGCAGAACCATTCGATCCATGTGATTTCCTGCAGAGCGGAGACTACGAACGGGAATCTGAATGTGATGGTCGATATTCTTAGGATGCTCGTGATGCCAAAAAACGCCAATGGTGATGGTTTACGGTGATTGTGAGCGAAAGCGAGGGTGTCTGCGGCACACACAGACGAAGATGTGCCCTGGCAGATACCGGGCCCCCGAACCTTGAAGGCCCTAAACCCTACCTGAACCCCCTTTTAAGGACTTCTATAAGGAAGTTATTATAACCCTAAACCCTAAACCCAAAACCCAAAACCCTAAACCCTAAACCCAAAACCCTAAACCCTAAACCCCAAAACCCTAAACCCTTAAAAGGTAGGTTCTTTGGGGTCCAGGTAAGCCCGAAAAACCAACCACACAACCAAGGCCCCGGCTCCCCAGCCTCAACCCGGCCAAACTTCGCAATCTCTAGGAGCCACGGAAGCTGAAACCCTGACATCCTCAACTCTAGGTTTAGGGTTTAGGGTTATAGGGTTTAGGGTTTAGGGTTTAGGGCTTTAGGGCTTTAGGGTTTAGTGTTTAGGGCTTTAGGGTTCAGGGTTTAGAGCTCTGACCCGGCAAAACCCTAACCCCACTTGCTCAAAGACTCGTTGTCATGGGTTTGGGATTTAGGGTTTTAGGGTTTAGGGTTGATGCTTCTGGGTCCAAAGATACCACAGAAGACTCTGGGCAAAGAACCGTAGAATCATATGAATTCCAAATTCCGACCTCTCTTCAAGGATTCAGGCACACCAACGGCCTCGTCACGATCAGAGCCGGAAATCTCTGAATAGTCCTGCGAGCTCTTCGGAAGAGTTCTTGGCTTCTTGGACTCGGGTTTTGGGTTGGGTTTAGGGTTTAGGGTTTAGGGCGTTTAAGGTTTAGGGTTTAGGGGGGGGGGGCGGGGCAAGGGGGGTTCCTCCACTCAAGGGTTCAGTTAAAGGGCTGTGATCCGTTGGAGATCTCCCCGTGCCCAGACAGAACCAAAAACCCAACGGTGAGCGTTCCAAAGCGCACTGATGTAGAATTATGGGTTGAGGGGTTGAGGGTTTAGGGTTGTACTTGAAGCCTTTTCAAAAGCCCGTTGTTCAGCCCCAAGGCCTCAACAACAAAATCCCTACACAAACTGGTTGATAAGATAGGGTTTCTGAATGGTTTCGTACCTTAGGGTGTAGAGTAAACAACAAAAATGGCCCACTCGTTTAGTCATGCGTCTAAGGAAGAGACGGGAAATACCTGCGTCATGCTGGTTTCAGCTGCTGCTTTTTGTGCAGATATTGGTTGCTCTAGACCCGACTTTCTTTCCTGAAGCTCTACTGGCTAAGTGAGCGACCGCGCCGATATCTTCTACAGGCCTGCCAGTGTCTAGGTTTCAGAAGCACACTAGGGCCTCACTACTGTTGATGATATAAATCCTACATTACCTTAAAGACCCTAAACTATGGGAATTATGGTATGTTCCTGATTATGGGTAATGCAGGTTTTCTATCATCAACCGTAGGGATCCTAGTGGGCCTAGTTAACTAGATACCCTAACCGAAGCCTCAGGAGCTAATCAGCGATTGCTTTGTCGTTCTTACCTGTCGGTGAGCCAAAGAACAATCAGAAACTCTGCTGAGGTAGTTTAGGGTTTAGGGTTTAGGGTTTAATTGGGGTTTAGGGTCTAATTGGGGTTTAGGGTTTAAATAGTCCTGAAGTTGATGTAAGATTATCTTCTGAGCTATGAAGTGGGGCTCCATAGGTAGGGACATCGGTCTGGCTGGGATCCTCTTCCGAGTCAGTGGTGAAATCGCCGCCGACTTTGCCAAACATCACCTGCACAGTGCCATGGAGCCTTAACCCCCCTAAACCCTAAACCCTAACCCTACCCGAAGCTTCAAACTCCAAATATGCACAGCCCTAAAAACCCTCAACCCTAAATTCCCTTTCTGCCTAGAGTCCTAAGTCTAGTTGCTGACTCCTTCTTCAGAGCATGTTTGATGAGAAGGCTTCGGTGGGGTTTCAGGAAGTTTTAGGATCGAGGATTGTCGAGGCGAGGGCTCTGAGGTGCAACATTGACTTGCCAATTTTCGAATTTGATTTCTTGCACCACTCACGCGGATCGAACCATAAATGCACACTCTAAATTATACCCTAATGCCACAGCCTAAACCATTAACCTGAAACCCTAAACCCACACCCTAGACCCTAAACCCGAATCAACGCTTTCCCTAGCCAATCTGCCTTGATAGGGTGCTGCCTCAATTTGTGCATGCTGCCTCGATCGCCGCACGTCAGGCGAGGCAACACACAAAAAATCCAGGCAGCACGCGCTCGAGGCAGATTGGCCAGGGAAAGCCTTGACCTAAACCCACGCCTTCAACCCCAATACAGGGGCTTTACTAATTAGAATAGGGATTTGGGATATACTATGCGATACTTCTACAAAGGAGCCCTCCAAAATGGTATTGATAATCATTTTTGCCCAAAAATTAAACACACACCCTGAACCCACGCCTTGCACCAAAACCCTAAACTCTAAACCCTCAAACCCCTAAACCCCTAACCCCTCAACCCTAAACCCCTAAACCCTAAACCCCTAAACCCCTAAACCCTCGACCCTCAAACCCCTAACCCCTAAACCCACGAGCCCAAGACTTCAGCCTCGACTCTTTGATTTAGGAGCTGAGGGGGCTCACGACCCTAGGGCTCAGAGGCTTCTGGTTCAGGATTTAGGGCATGGAGGTATATAGGGCTTAGGGTTCAGGATTTAGGGTTTAGAGGTTTAGGGCTTAGGGTTGAGGATTTAGGGTTTAGAGGCTTAGGAATTAGGGTTTAGGATGGTTTCGGGGCTTTGACTAAGGGTTTAGTGATGCAGGGCCACCAGCTAAACACTGGAGACCTCGCTTGGCGTGGGGATTTCGATGTTAAAGTTGCGAACTGATCATGCTACGGTTGATGATCGAAATCCTGCACTACCTTAAGCACCCTAAACTATGGGAATTATGGTATGTTCCTTATTATGGGTAATGCAGGATTTATATCATCAACCGTAGGAATACACTCGATGTGTATCCAAGGCCCAAGCCTCCATCACAACTCAAGCCCATCGTTAAATCCTTGTACAGTCCACACTGGGCCCACACCTCTAATCCCGCAAACTTGAGTAACACAAGGCGCCCCAAACCCCACATCTAAAGCAATTGCTGCCTCTGGGTTCAGGGTCCTTCAGGGTTTAAGGTTTAGGGCTAGGGTCCATGGGGTTTTAGGGTTTAGGGTTCATAGGGTTTGGGGGTTTAGGGTTGTTTTTATCTAAGGTAGATGGACTTTTTTAACAGAGCTAGGGCTTACAGGGCTTTAGGATTAGGGTTTCGGGTTTAATTTCGGTTTGGGCAATGAAGGCCTCAACCCAAACTTTAAAGTCTTTCGACCCTCCTCCTAAACCCTAAACCCTTCAACAAAGCCCGAACCTCCTCAGCGCGCGCCGGGCCAGGGCAGAGAAAAATCGATCAGATTAGTAAAGGCTCTGCAATCTCTAAGTGAAACAGTCTGGGTAGTGGTTTCGGGCTTAGGGTTTAAGGCATTCTGGAGTCGGCTTCTAAATCCGTCTGTGACACCTGCACTGCTTCATGTGGTACAGGGCTCAGGGAGAGCAGCTCTAGGGGTTCTATAAGGGAACCATAAAGGGAACCATAAAGACAAAAGGAGTTCTTTAAAGGAACTTTGAGCAGACTCAACCTGGAGCGCTGCGCCCAAAATGAATCCACAAAGCTCACATGAAAACTTTACCTGTCTCTAAGGGCTCAATGTGCCCCCGTAGAGTACTCCCTGCACTCCCTATATCGGAACTTTTTATGGCCAAAGTATCTACGATATGGGTACATGGACCCACAGTGTGTTCAGATATTGATCAGAGGGCTGCTGAAGATTGTGACGGCTTAGCCTGTCACGTTAGACCAGAAAGCTCTTCAAAGATTTCTTTCAGTTAAGGCTTAAAAGGGTTCCTAAAGCCCTTCCTATAGAACCCTTTTAGGAACCCCTTAAAGGAACCCGTAAATGAACCCCTTAGGGGCGCCCTTAGCCCGATCCCTGCAAACCCTAAAACCCTGAACCATCCTAAACCCTGCTGGTCAACAGCTACAGCGCTGCACCCATATGAGTAGTTCTCTAAAACAGAGTCCCGTTTGGGGTCCTTTTTTTTAATAAGGGTGCCATACTATATTGGGGACCCATAAAGGGACCCTACTTTAGAGAACTACCCATATGCATCTGTGGAAAGCACGTCGAACATGGGATCTTACAGACTGAAGCGCCCTTGGAACCATGAACAAATCACATATTTTGGATAATCCTTTAGAGATCCGCCGAATCTATTTTGTAATTAAAGAACATGATTTCCAAGAACGCTAAAGCTACCTTGGTGGACGGACCTGCGACAATGCTAGAAACTTCTGTAACAGGCTTGCATGGGGTTCCAGGTTTAGGACATGACAGCCTACACCGTTTTTTGCACCCCTACTGCGCCCCCATACAGCGATGCAGCAGTTGGAGCAAGTCTAATGCTTCGGAACACAGACGCCGCCGATTGCGAGACGTGCAAGCCGTGGGTATTAGAGTGGGGTCCTGCGGTTTCAGGCCATCTTGTAGATAAGTTGACGCTCCAGCCAGCCATCGTAGGTCCAGTATCGAATTTGACAGATACTTTTACGTAGCATTGGAACCAAGGTGACTACAAGAAGTTTGCCTTCACCCCGTTTGACGAATTCATCTTCGACCCGAAGCAGTAAGCCCTAATTCGACCAAGGTGCAGGGTATAGGGGAAGAATAGAATTTATAGGTTGTGGGGATTATCCTAAACCCCAAACCCCTAAACCCTAAAAGGGGAAGTTTTGGGGTTCAGGTTTATTGGGATTTAGGCGAGTTTATGGGGTTCAGGTTGCCGGGTTCAGGGCCCAAAAACACAATTTTCGGGTTGTAGGGTTTAGGTTTTGGGTTTAGGGTTTAGGTTTAGGGTTTAGGGTTGGGGTTTAGGGTTCAATTTTCGGGTTGTAGGGTTTAGTGGTTTTGGGGGATCTGGAGCCTGAGCCCTCGAATGCAATCCCAAGCTGAGCACAAAGAACTCAGAACAACTCTGGCAGCAAGTAGAACCAAGCAAATCACTCAGGTATAAGGCTATGACTTAAGATTAGCCCAGAAGATCTTCAAATCTATGATTCGAGCATATTCGAGCCGACAGCTCAAAGTAGGACGTGCTTTTGGGTGTCGGGGGTCGGACTGCAACATCAACAGCTCATCTTCTGAACAGAGTGGTCCTCACTAGAAGCCCTTTAGACCCAAGATTACACTGTTCTTCTTCATCGCACCTTGGAGCCTATGATATACCCTAAACCCTAAACCCTAAATCCTGCAAAAACAAGCATGATCCCAAAGCAATGCAGACCCAGCTAAGTCCTCAGCGGTTTTGGTGGTGCAAGCCTTTGTGGGCTCCGGCTTCCCTAAACCCTAAACCCTAGGCTAAACCGTAAACCCTTAAACCCCTAAACCCTAAACCCGACGCCCCTAAACCCTGCACCCTAAACCCCTAAACAGTGTTGGGTTGTGGGTTTTAGCGGCCTTTTGGCCTTCAGGCCGAAGGCCTAAAACTCCCTTCAAGGTCCGGGTGCTCAATTAGCAAAACAACTTTCGGTCCAAGGTACTTATAGATGGACTACTTTAAGGCCGAAGTATATACTACTTGGGCACATGAAATCTAAGGGCTCTAGAAAATTCTACTACCAAGCCACAAGCCCTGGAACCTAAAATTCAAAAGCCCTGCAGCCCATGCACCCTGAAACGACAAGCACTAAACCCTGCCTGCAGCCCCCAACTCAGTGCAAAAATATAGGCTATGACACCAGGATTGAAGCTGTAACACGGGAGTTTAAGACAATACATAGCCTGTTGATTATTGGACCCACTACGATCCACAGGTGAGGCCTAATCCGGCAGAGTCAGCGGCATCTGCAGGCCACGAGGATGCTGAGGCAGAGGCCGGGTCAAGCAGGAGCTTTCGAACACCAACAATATAGGGGGCTTCATAATCAGAATAGGGTTTTGGGGCATATGCATAAGCTACAATCACAACAAGGAACCCCCCAAAATGTATTGGTGTTCATTTAGACCGTTATATGACTCAAATACTAGGAAAACTAACTACTGCTGCTGCTCCCACCCCACTTCCTTAGTCTCAGCTCCCACTACCGCTACACATACCATCACCATTGCTACTGCCACTACCACTATTCCTTCCTTGACCGGCTGCGGCGGTCTAGATTGAGGGGGTTTA
>CAJNJA010013115.1:209-12800 GCA_905231915.1 Symbiodinium necroappetens | reverse complement strand
TGGTAACTTTGCGGGGTGGGGGTCAGTGGAGGGGATTAAGAGGTGGGGAATAGAGGGAATCCCGAATAGGAACCTCTGACCGCTTCGGCCGGGGCCGAGGCGAATATATGGTTTAGAGTTTAAGGTTTAGGGTTTTGAGCTCGAGCTCCAAACCTTAAGTTCTAAGCTTCAAACCTTAAGTTCTGAATCCTAACTCTGAACTTCTGGACCCCCAAAACCTTCAGTTCTCAATCCTTAAATGCCAAAACCTGCAAAAAACTCGAGCGCTAAGAATCCTGAGAAGGACTGGGGCTTTGAGCGTTCAGGATTCGAGGGTTGAAGATTAGGGCTCACAGCAGACGAGAGGTCTGAATGTTCAGTATTCTAACACCCGCTTCATGATAGACTCGATATAGATATGCTATGTGAGGTGTTCTAAACCCCCCGCCTCCTAGCACCCACCATCGCCCGCCCCAAGACAAATTTGTAAAAAAACGGAATATAGAAAACCTTGTCGTGCGCATTGGGGGTAGGTAGCCCCTCAGCACAAGACAGGGTTTTCGTTCTGTCGCATTTTCGCCTGTTTTCATGCTTGCTAGGGCGGATGCTGATATCCTTCTTCATGTCAGTGTGCGTGCACCAGATCATTCGCTTCTTGTTCAGAGCATGGTATGGTTTCAATGGGTTCCAACCTTGACAGCCCCTCCAAGCAGACAAAAAAAAGCCCTTATTCAATCGGCTCCACAGAAGAAGAACCTAGAATTCTCCTAAGCCGGTCTTTATGGAGCTTTGTCAGGGTTTTGCAGACCGGCTCAAGGGAACCACTTCTGCAGTTCCGGGCTTAGGCTTAGGATTTAGGGTTTACGGTTCAGGGTTCAGGGTGTAGGGTTTGGGGTTTTGGGCGGCCCCCAAAATAACACGAAACTTCAACTGCATGCAGGCAGGTAGCTCCGTAAATTGGGTCCTACTGTGGATGCCCAAATATAAGGCGTCGTTCTTATGGCAAGGAGCCTTTATAGTAGGCTTGTATAGCGATTCTTCGGCTGGGTCGGGGTTCAGGGGCCGCCCAAACCCCTAAACCCCTTATAAACCCCTAAACCCCTGAAGCCCTAAACCCCCTCGCGAGACATCCTGACGACTCGTCGAGCAGGAGCTCAAGCAAAAAGCAAAAAATCGCCTTAGGGTTTAGGGTTTGGGGGTTTAGGGTTTAGGGTTTAGGGCTTGCAATTTTCAGCTAATATAGGGGCCTTTAACAATTAGAATAGGGTTTTGGGGTACAAGTATACTATACTCATAGTAAGGAGCCCCCCAAAATAGTATAGGTAATTATTAAGGCCCCTACATTATCATAATTGGAATGTGGATTTTGAGGTATATTCTACCATAACCATATCAGGGACTATAATCTAGTATAGGTAATTAGAAACGCCCCTATAATATTAGCTTCGTTCAAAGGTTCTTGGGTTTCTGCCTGGAGTCGCTGGGCTGCTGGTTGAAGGACCCAAGACTCCAAACCTGCGCATGTCGAGAACTCGCTGCTGCCGAAGAAGCAGGTCAATTATGATTTCTTGGCCGAGGCCAGGAAGCAATGTGGCATTGCCCATTACAACCTCCATGGTCACGAAATCATGACCCTTGCAGCCCTGCTGGACGAGATTGACCAATTTTATACCTCGAAAAACTGTCATTTTCGCGTTCAAGTTGCCCGCGTTGCTATTGGCACTCTGGTACAACGGGCCATAGTCGCCATGAGGCAGACAAGGCCAAACGCTGTCCCCATTCTTCTGTTGCTAACTGGAACGCCAGAATGGGGGACATGCACCGGGAAATGATAGCCGCCAGAGCGCTCGCCCAGTGTCAGGCCGAGAAGACCGAATGGCTCCACCGAATCCGCCACCTTCCAGACCTGAGAGTTGAGCGTTGGTCCACACGAGCACAGGACTGTCGGAACATGTGAGACAGGTGCAGTACAGGAGCTTCTCTCCTTGGAGAGAAATGCGACGCCCTAAACCTCGGGCCTGAACACTTTAAATTTAGGGTTTCAGGGTTTAGGGTTTACGGTTTAGAGACTCTAAACCCTAAACCCTAAACCCTAAACCCTAAAACTCTAAACCCTAAACCTAAACCTCGGGCCTTAAAACTCGAAACCCTCCTAAACCCTAAGCCTAAGCTCTAAACTCTAGGATCAAAACCTTAACACCCTAAACCCTAACCCCCCTAAAACCCCTAAAGAGAAGATGTCGAAGTACAAAATTAGAGGACCCTTATATAGTACCCTAAATAGTAGGATCCTTATTACACTAAGAACCCCAAAATAAGATACCCTAACTTTCGGCCCTAGACCCCTAAACCCTAAACCCTAAGCAGGGTTGGGGCCTCCCCCTCGCGAGGCGGGCTCGGGGATCTCCATGCGAGGACAAAAGGAGTTCAACAAAAAAACCTATACCCCGAAATCCTAAACCCTAGGGTTTAGGGGTTTCGGGGTTTAGGGTTTAGGGTTTAGGAAACCCTAAATCCTAAACCCACCTAAGCCCGAAAACTGAACTCCTAACTCCTCAACCCTTAGCCCCAGGCTTGGGGGAGCGATTGGGTCTTTTAATACTGTCCTAAACGGTGCAAGGGTAAGGGTTTAGGGGTTAGGGTTAGGGGTTTAGGGTTTAGGGTTTGACCTTAATCAGGTTTATTGGTAGGTCTGCATAAGGACTTGATGAGGGCTTCGAAGGAGAGGCTAGGGAACCCTAAGCACCCCAGAGAACCCAATACCCTTTAACTAAGGAATATACTTTCAATCATAATATTAAGGTCCCGATAATTGAAGTTATATTCTTTAAATAAGGTGTATTGGGTTCTCTGGGACGGAACCCCAAGATTGGAAAGATCGCAAGAGCCCGTGGCGATGGATCAAGGTGGCAGATAGCGGTCACAGGTACCATGCTGTTGGTTCAGGGGCTTAGGGGTTTAGGGTTTAGGGTTTAGGGTTGCGAGACGAACCTGGACCTCCAAACCCTCATTATAGGGGCCTTAATAATTAGAATAGGGTTTTGGGGCCCACCCTACTAGAATTCTACTATGGACCCCCCGCCCCTACATTACCTAAACTCCACCCCAAAACTCACAAACCTGAAACCTAGAACCCTGAAGTCGTCCACCGTGAGGCTGAAGCCCCAAGCCAAAACCCTCGAGTACTAAAGCACTCAACCCATACCCCTAAACCCTAAACTTCTTAAACCCCTAAAAACCCTAAAAGCCCCAAATTATAAACCCTAAACCCTAAATTATATACCCTAAGTCTTAAACCCTAAACCCTAAAAGCCCTAAAGAGATAAAGGGCCCGTGCCATGCGAAGCCGGGAGGATGGGAGGAGCTTCAGTGTTTCAGGGCTTACCCTTACCTTTGAGGGTTTAGGGTTTAGGGTTTAGGGGGTTTAGGGTTTAGGGTTTACAACCGTATTTTAAGGCTTTTGGGCCCGAAGACCCTATTATCTAAGGCTGTTTGGGCGATTTTGATGCTAAGGCTTAGGGTTGAGGGTTTGGACGTCGGGCTTAAGGTTTGGGGATTACTGTTTGAGACTTGGGGCTTGGGGCTTAAGGTTTAAAACTTGGGGTTTAGGGTTTAAGACTTAGGGTTTGGGGTTTGAGACTTAGGGTTTAGGGTTTATAGGAGTGAGGGTTTGGGGTTTAAGGTTTAGGGTTTAGGGCATCCCCGGGGAGGACAGTCTAGGGATTAATCGTTCTATCGGGGTTCGTGGGGTTCTTAAAGGGGCTGCTGGGTTTCATTCGTGTATGCCGGTTCTAACTCGGGTTAAGGGTTTAGGGCTTATAGGGTTTAGGGAAAGGGCGGTTGTTTTCTTCCTAAAGGGTTTTTAGAGGGTTTCAACAGCTTTGCTTAAGGCTTGTGCCGGATGTCTTCTGAAACAAGGGAACTTTGCCAATGCACTTCGCAGAAGGAGATCCTACATGGGACTACCTCCGGTGGCGACTTCAAAATTTGACCTACGAGCGTTTGGGTATTGGGGCATTGGGATTGATAGGGGTTTATAGGCTTTCAGTGACCCTAGACCCTAAACCCTTAAACAAAACCTCCCCAGCTGCATTCCTCTTTGCGTGGAGGGACCGAACCCCGACCCCTCCGAGAACCCTCCAACTTAAACGCCAAATCCTGAACCTCAAACCCTAAGGCTCAAAACTGGCCCAAAAGCCTTACAAAGACCAAAAGCCTTAAAATATGAGTCCTTAGAGCCTAAGGGTAAATCCTAACCCCTTCAGCCACCAATTCCGAAGCCGGAGCCCTAAACCCTAAACCTGAAGCCCTGTAACTAAAGGCCTCCCGAAACTCTTAACCTTAAGCCTTTGGGGTTTAGGGTCTAGGGTTTAGGATTTAGGCTTTCGGGTTTAGAGTTTAGGATTTAGTGTTTAGGGTTTAGGATTTAGGGTTTAGGGTTTAGCCCTGTAACTAGAAGCCTACAACTTTATAAGCCCAAATCCCCAACTTCATCTTCTCGCAACGGCGGCGGTCGTCAAGCAACCTGTGAGGTTTTTGATCTTGGGGTGAGTTTAAGATGGGTAGTTGTCTAAACTAGGGTACCGTTTTAGGGTCCTTTTTTTTTAATAAGGGTTCTGTACTATATTCGGGATTTAAAAAGGGAACCCTAAGTTAGAGAACTACCCATGTAGCGGTCGGAATAATTCGCAAGAGGGTTTAGGGTTTAGGGTTCCTTATTGCAGCTGTAGGCGAACATACCCCAAACGAAAAGTGTCTTAGGCTCCCAGGACGCAACCACAGCGGGCCAGGTACACCAAAGCCCTATAGTCGAATCATTATGGCCCCTCTATGCCCCCTTATAGCAACCAAACCCTCAACCCTAAATATTAAACCCTAAGCTCCTTACAGCAGCCCTTATATAGAGCCCTTTGCCGATTTTGCCGTTTGCGCTACCGTCTGTTTCGCAGCCTGCGCGCCGACGGCGGTGCGCCCGGGCTCCCGAGAGGTCAGCGGGGTTGCTTGGAACTATACGCATTCAGCGTGATTACCCACCCCGCGTATCAGGGGCAGGTCTTGCGCTGTGGCTGAGGCGTCTACCAGGCAGCCCTCCTGGATCCCCAGAACGAGCATTGTGCCAGAAGAGCGGTGTGCCGAGGCGAGCCGAGCCACGTGTGGCAGGCAGGCTGCGGTTGGTGGTCCCGGACATCGCCACCGCACCTTCACCCACTTTGAGGACTTCCCCTCAATGTTGAGTGCGGGGAGCGCTCTTGGGGTGTAGTGTGGCTCCCTTTTGTTGAGACCGTGGTGCTTGGCTGCAACGCCGGCCTGCGCGTCCGGGAGGTCCTTTCTCAACTGGTCCCGAGGAAGGCGCGCCGCTGCGCTGCCCGATCATCGAGATTGCTGCCTAAATCCTAGGCTCTAAACACTAAACCCGCATCCCTGAGCCAAAAACCCTAAGCCCAAGCGCCGAATCCATACAAAATAATCTTTCCCTTGTAGGAAGCCTTGCCTAAACCCTATAAACCCTAAACCCTGAACTCTGGAAGGACCTCCCTGTCGTTGCATCTGACAAGCCATGGAAAGGTCGGGCTCCCGGGCTGAACAGATACTTGCAATGTAGAAGCTTACCTATTTAGTGATCGTATTCCTTACAGGGTTCCCTGTGAGCATTATAGTGATAGTTATTGTGAGATTTCAAAGAGTCCCCTAAACATTTAGTAGTCGACTTTTTTTTAAGGTTTTTTGGCATCACTGTAGTTATCGTGGTAGGGGTAAAGAACCCTTGAATAGCTAGTGACTATTCAATATGGCTCCTTGGTATCATTATGAAATAGTTATACGGTTGTAGATCCCTGAATTTTAATAAGACTTCTTTAGGGTTCCTTATTATCATTATACGGTTGATGATATAAATCCTGCATTACCCATGATAAGGAATATGCCATAATTCCCATAGTTTAGGCTCCTTAAGGTAATGCAGGATTTATATCATCAACACTAGTTACCCACAGGCTCCAAAGTAGCTCCTTTTTGTGGCCCACACCCAGGGTCCTACAAGGTAACCCCAAAAAGGAAATAATTTGGAGCCTATGGGTATAGTAAAACCCTATAGGGCTCCAGTTGCCTAAATAGTGGGTTACGAACCATATATTATGTACCCCAGTAACCTACTATTTAGGTAACTGGAGCCCTAGGGAAAGGCGGCCCAACCTGAAGGCCCCGACTCGCGGGCTTTGGTGGATTCAGGGATCCCGGCTCACTGGGCTTCCGGGTTGAGGGTTTAGGGTATAGGGTTTAGGGAGTAGGGTTTAGGGTTTAGGGTTTAGGGATTAGGGTGTAGGGATTAGGGATTAGGGTTTACTGTTTAGTATTTAGGGTTTAGGGTTTAGGGATTAGGGATTAGGGTTTGCGGCTTAGTATTTAGGGTTCAGGGTTTAGGGTTTAGGGATCAGTCTTTGGGCCACGCTTGCCACGGTCCTCTGTCGTCATCGCTGCGGCTCAGGCCGGGGAGGGGCGTTGCCCATAGGCTCCAAAGTAGTTCCTTTTTGGGGTTACCTTATAGGATCACTATAGGATCCTAAATATAATCCACAACAAGGAACTACTTTGGAGCCTATGGGTGAACAGTTCTTTGACCTCCGACCCCATCCGGACCAAACCTATGTTCATTTTTGCAGTTGGCGCCACTGCCAAACACGCGCACAGGGGGGCTGGTTGGCCCGCTCAAGCCACGCCACGCTTCGCATTGTTGGGGGCTCCACATTGTGCTCCTTGGCGGTCTTGTGCAACTCTTCCATGGTCATGCTGCTACCGTAAACCCTAAGCCCTAAACCCTAAACACTAAAGCCTAAACCCTAAACCCTAAACCCAAAACCTAAACCCTAAAACCTAAACCCTAAACCGGCCTTGACCTTGGTGCGCGCTTCCCGCAAGATGCTCCGTCAGCTCGGGCACCGTCCACCCGGGATGTACCGGAGGTTGTCAGGATGTTCGTTGAGGGACTTTAATCCCGAATAGCCGACTATTTCAGGGTACTTATTATGACTCCCTACATAAAGCCTCAAAAAAGATAGGCTTTTCAGGGTCTAGGTAGGACTTGAAGGAACAAGTCCGGACCTGTTCCAGGTCCAAGACCGACGATCCCAGAGGGAAGAGCAGTTGGCCAAAGTAGAGGCCCTGAATAGGGTGGGCAGATAAAAATGGTATCATGTGGGTAGTTCTCTAAATGAGGGTCCCGTCTTAGGTCCCCATAATAGTACGGCGCCCTTATAAAAAAGGGCCCTTAACAAGGGACCCTCATTTAGAGAACTACCCATGTAGTGTCCCCTCAATTAAGGAATATACCTTACATCATAATATGAAGGCCCCTATAATTTAGGGCATATTCCTTAGTTAAGGGGTATTGGGTTCTCTGGGTAGGATGACCAAAATACGGATACTTCCGACTGTGCCTGGACGCAGCCTCCACAAGCCTCCAAAACCAACCCATAGGCCCCTAAGTAGTTCCTTTTTGTGGTTTTATATTTAGGCTCCTATAAGGTCATAGGCCCCTAAGTAGTTCCTTTTGTGGTTTATATTTAGGCTCCTATAAGGTCATCCCAAAAAGGAACTACTTAGGGGCCTCTGGGAATGGTGCCAGTAGCCCTACGTCCTGAACCCTAAGCCCGAAACCCCACCTACACCCCGAAACCCCACATCCGAAACCTTAAAACCCCCAAAAAACCCCAAACCCTAAAGCCCTAAGCCCATAGTGCTAAACCTTAAGACCCTAAAGCACAAAACCCTAGAACCCTAAACCTCCAAGAGCCCTAAAGCAGGAGAGGCAAGCTGTCGATCTATGATCGGTCGCTGCAGAAGACGAGGATCCGCATCTCAAGGTTTAGGGCTGTGGGGCTTTGGGGTGTGTTGGGACTTGTTAGGACTTTCGGGCTTCAAGGGCTTTGGGGTCTGCGGGGCTTAGAGTTTAAGGTTCATGGCTTTAGGTTGGTGGGGTGGGGTTCGGGTTCAGGGCTTTAGGGTATGTGGGCTCTAGGGTTTACCCTAGGCCCTAAACCCTAAACCCTAGGGTTTCAGGCTATGGGGTGGAGTGGGGTAGGGGTGTGGTGGCTGGGGGCCGGGGCTTTCTTGTTGCAGGAAATGAAAAAATTATTGGAGCATTTGAAGAGAGCTGAGGGCAGCCAGCATTCAATATAGGGGCTTAAATAATTACCAATACTATTTTGGGGGTTCCGTATTGTAGTTATAGTATAGTATCCCCCCAAAACCCTATTCTAATTATTAAGGCCCCTACATTATCAGGCAAAGAGTCGTCCAGATGGAAGCGTGGGCTCGCACGCAAAGACCCAAGCGATGGAGAAGCCCACGCGGCAGAGACAACAGCAGTTGGAACTTGGGAGCTGTTACAGCCTTGCGGGATCTGGCAGCGCTAAACCCTAAACCCTAAACCCTACAGTAACCCTAAACCCCTAAACCCTAAACCTTACAGTAGCCCTTGACCCTAAACCATGAGCCTGCACAGATTCGATAAAGGCTTGCGCCCTTTCTCAGAGCGCCCTACACCCAGAGCCCTTTGAGAAGGTCTTGGGATGCTTCTCATAAGGCTCCTAGCATCTAGCATCTTTATTGCCACCACCCCCACCCCCCCGCCCCTCCAATCATCTTCCCCCGTCACCCTTCCATCCCCAGTAGCTTACCCAGAGAACCCAATACCCCTTAATTAAGGAATATACCTTAACTCATTAGATGAAGGCCCCTATAATTTGAGGTACCTTCCTTAATTAAGGTATATTGGGTTCTCTGGGTAGGGCTTGCTAAACCCAGAGAGAGCTAGATCCGCCAGTAGTTTGTTTTGCACTTCACTCCCCGGAGGCTCCCAAAGTTTAAGGGAGAATAAGCACCCTTCATCCTTCAGGGGGACGCCGGGGAGCTTTGGAATCCCAGCGACTCCTATGCCAGACGAGAAGCCTCTATTCGGGCTGAGGGTTTGGGCCGGAAGAAGCCCGAAACCCTAAGCCCTAAACCCTAAACCCTAAGCCCTCAGCCCCAAACCCGAAACCGTCAAACCCCCGGAGCCTGATCGAATTGGAAACGAACGGTTTAGGGTTTAGGGTTTAGGGTTCAGGGTTCAGGGTTTAGGGTTGTTTAGGGTTTAGGGTTTAGGGGTTTAGGGTTCCATCCCCTAGAGTCTGACGGCCTCGGCGCCCTAAATCCTACCACCATAAAACCACCAGGAACGAGGTGAGCCTCTCCGCATTCGGCTTCCTCTTCGCCGAGGTCGTGGAGTACTGCCTGAAGAAGGCTTCGTTGTCTGAAATCTCCCTTGTCATTCCGTTTAGGGTTTAGGGTTTAAGGGTTTAGGGTTTAGGGTTAAGGGTTTAAGGGTTTAGGGTTTAGGGAATTGCTGCTGTTTGGTTTTTATGTGTTTAATTTTTGTTGTAGTAAAATCGCGAGGAGTTCTTGACGACAATCTGCACAGGCATGAAGATGTAGCGGTGGGCGGTATTTATTAGGGTTCCCTGATCGATGGCATGACAAAAAGCATAAAGCACCCCTAAACCCTAAACCCTAAACTCAAACCCTAAACTCTAACCCTAAACCCTAAACCCTAAACTCCAAACCGAACTTCCAAAGCTGCCGTGCTTGTGCTTAACTACCCATAGGCCCCTAAGTAGTTGCTTTTGTATGGTGTTTATTTAGAATCCTTTCAGGTTATCCCAAAAAGCAACTACTTAGGGGCCTATGGGTAAGCCTCAATCCGTCTTCCGCCAGCCTGAACGCCAAATCCTGCTCCAGGCCGCTGTCATGCACGACCTCGAGGACGATTTTGTTTGGTTTAGGCTTGGAGTTTGTGGTTTGGGTTTGCGCTAAACCCTAAACCCTACACCCTCAACCCTAAACCCTCTCTTACCGGCTTACCCACTTATATACATCGCTGGCTAGGAAGACCGATCGTTGGATCAACAGATAGCTGGTCGGGAGGCTCTTCTTAGACTAGGGGTTTGGGGTTTAGGGTTAGGGCTTTTAGGGCTTTAGGGTTTTAGGGAGTTTAGGGTTTTAGGGGTTTTGGGGTCTTGGGGTTGGCTAGATCGGTCTTGCCCCCGCAAGACCCGAAGCTCTACAGACTAAGCCCCATCTCAGGGTGTCCAGCATCAACCTTAAAGCCCCCCAAAGCCCGTAAGCCCTCCTAAAGCCTTACAGCCCTAAACCCCAAACCCTGGTTGAGGTTTAGGGGTTGAGGGTTTAGGGGTTTAGGGGTTTAGGGGTTTGAGGGTTTTAGGGGTTTAGGGTTGAGGGTTCAGGGTTGAGGGTGTTGAACATGGTTTCGAAAGGATCTGAAACGGTTTTGGAAGAGCTTATCGAGTGAGTT
The DNA here is from genome assembly GCA_905231915.1 of Symbiodinium necroappetens. NCBI lineage: Eukaryota > Dinophyceae > Suessiales > Symbiodiniaceae > Symbiodinium > Symbiodinium necroappetens. The sequence goes on along the minus strand of CAJNJA010013115.1, from coordinate 2,473 downwards.
TGTTTTTGAACAAAGGGTTTCATGAGGGCTGAATAAGGGCTCGGTAAATGTTTGCAGAAGGGGCTACGGACGTGATCGGGATTTACAAGCCTCAACCCTAAGCCCTAAACCCTAAACCCCTAAATCCCTAAGCCCCTAAACCCTAAAGGGGCGTTCAGAGCTTTCAGGGATTGCAGGCGTTTACGGCTTTCAGGCTTTGCGGCTTGGGCTTGAAACGCTTAGGACTCGGGGTTTGGGGCTGTTAGGCTTCAGGATGTTTTTGGGTTTCGGGCTTTGATGGACTGGGGTTTAGGGTTTAGTTTGCGGCTTCATGCTAGGATGTGGGATTCGATGTCAACTCGCTTTGAGGCTCAGGGGACGAAGTAAGTAGAAGCAGGCTCTCAACCCAAACCCTAAGCCCCGAACCCAGGACCCGTTAAGCCTTAACCACTGAACCCTAAACCCTAAACCCTGTCTTCCGTCTTCAAGCAGCCATGGTCGTATGGCCCTCCGCCGCTCCCGCCTCCGCGCAGCTGCGGCCGGGGGTTTCGGTTCTAGAGTTTATCATGTAACGTAGGGCTTCATGGGGTTACATTATATTACATTACGCGAGACACTACATCAAAATATCTCTACAGCCTTTGGGTCTTGGGTGTAGGGCTTCATGGGGTTACCGAAGACTAGAGACTATATTCTCATGTGATGTAATATAATATATTATAATATATTAGAATAGAACAGAATATAATATAATACTATATTATTATGTTATACAATATAAGAAAGTATATCTGCAGCCTTGGGTCTTAGGTTTAGGGCTGGTAGCCTGGGAGTTGAGCGTGGTCTAGGGTTCTGTTTTTTCTGGGTTCAGCATTGGATCTTTCTCTACAACCCCCAAAGCACTGAACCATGTCGTCCTAAGCATGAACTCAGCAACTTAGATGCTGATCAGACCCTTGCATCTGAAGCTCTGGTCCTGCATTTCTGCACCAGAAGTCTCCCCAATACAAACACCCAAGATCAAGCTCTGGGACCAAGGATTCAGGCTACATGGTTACCCTGCTCCTGCATCTCAAGCATCTTAGGTTTTCACACCCCTCACTCTAATTTCGCTTTTGACTACAAGGTCCATGGCGCAAGGAGCTTGCGCCAGCTGGAGGAGGAATGCCACCTGCCAGCATCCTGCCCGGTACGCCTGAAAGTCGAACCCCATCGCCGTCGCCATCACGAGCCTTCATGCCTGCATCGTCGGCATCATCATCATCAACATCGTCATCATCAGCATCACCGTCATCATCACCATCACCACCATCATCATCACCATCATCATCAAAAGCATCACCATCGTCATCATCATCATCACCATGATCAGCATCACCATCATCATCATCACCATCATCCTCATCATCAACATCATCATCTTCAGTGTCATCAACAACATCTTCAACATAAACATCATCATCAGCATCCTCATCATCATCCTCATCTATTCATCACCCTCATCATCACCCTCACCATCACCATCACCCTCACCATCACCAGGTTCATAGTGATGTCGATGCTACAGACATTTTTCTCAGGGACAGCAGAGTTCAAGTCTTCGAGTGTGTGGGTCTGAAAATGCTTGAGAACAAGGCAGAGGTCAGAGCAAGCTTGAGAGGACGGCAAAAATGTCAAAGGGTGCTGGGTGAAAAAGGCCGAGGACCTTGAATAGAATTTAAGTTCTAACTTCAGACCATACGACCTCACACTAAACCTCATCCTAAGCCTATTACCTCTCTTCCAGAGCCGTATTGAATCCTCATGAAACCCGGTGATCCTAAACCCTGAGCCCACAAAAATTCCGAACCTCATCCCTGCAGACAGTCGGAAAAAGAGGCTTCAACAAAAAGACAACCCCTAAACCCTAAACCCTCAAAAGCAAGCCCTGAGGCCTGTTCAAGTGCATTGAAACCTTATAGCCCCCAACGCCTTTCGGAAGACGTTGCAAAAGCTTCCCTGTGAGACCCCAAGTCCAAAGCTTTACTTGGATGCTCATGGGGTTTAGGGTTTAGGGTACAGTTATGAGTATCTTAGCTGGGGTGATACGTTTAAAAGCGCGCCATGATCCTTGAAGTATACTCGGTTCCCTAAAGGCGGAACGCGCGGGGGCGCGATCTTGCGTAGGTCCCTATAGTTAGCCTGTTTGCCGAAAGGATTTAAGAAGGGCCCTTAGTAAAAAATGGAGTTTTATGGCGCTACTTCCTCAACTCCAGACCTGAAACCCCACACCTTAAACCCTAAAC
>CAJNJA010013114.1:0-12802 GCA_905231915.1 Symbiodinium necroappetens | reverse complement strand
GGCTAGCATATATATATATATATGTATATATATATATATATATATATATAGTTATATATAGTTTGTCTATGCACAAACCCTATCACTCTTCACCCCGCAGACGCTGCACCCCGATATCCTGCGAAAGCAAAAGCCCCAGACCTGGCATCATGTCTTCCTCCCAACATACGGCCGGGCCGAGGCGAACGACGCGCAGCGTTTAAAATTACAATCTTAACTTCCAGGTGCCCCTTCGGGGTCCGACACAAACGCGCGAAACAGCAGCCCACAGGTCGACCACAACAGCGGCACCGGCAGTCGGGACTACAACAATCAAAAAGGTCACGAGGAAGCGATAAGTACGACCAGCATCACACGAGCGCAACTTCTAAACAAGTAATCACAATAGTATCAGCAATAGTAAAAATAATTCTTATAGTAGTAGTAAATAGTATTCGTGTCTCATCCAGCGATGCTGAAGCAATCGTGGCCTCGTCGGGAAATTCGGGGCTCAAACACGTCATCCAGGCTGGCCTAGCCAGGATTGTGGAGCTGAAAGCTAGTCGTACCTGTGGATTGAGACGTCGAGCCTTGTCTGACGGACTCATCAAGACTCGACGAGAAACAGCACGGCTCAAAAGCACCACAAAGACTCCGTGCCGTCCAATTAATAAAGCTCGAAGGGGTGACAACAATCATGGAAACGATATGGCAGTAGGCAATGTGACATGAGCGTAACGGTAGAGCATACATATCGCAGCAGCCATGGCCTCACTGATGTTGGCAGCACTGACGACAACAACGATAATCATGAATAGCAACAGCGACAGCAGGAGTAAATCGCAAGAACTTCAAATACCGTTGACTGATACGTCGAAGATGACGGAATAAGGTCATGATTAGCAACCAATAGGCTCTCTATATATGCCACGTATGCATGCTACATGATCCTGCTGTATGTATACATATACTACACATACATATGTGAATATGCATCTGTATGCATGCATATATGTTCAAACACAAATGTACATACAGGTGTGTTTTTCATACACTTTTAGATGTTATTACATACATACATTTATATATATATATATACATATATACACATATGTGTATTTATTTGTTTATTTACATATGTATGTATGTACTTCTCTAGCTAACTATCTATGTATTTAGATACTTGTTTATGCTTATTTCTGTAATTTCTTTATTGTCCATGTGGGACGACTGCATGAGCTTGAAGAAGAGACATGGCACTATCATCAGCAACAACGGGAGCCGCGAAGGCATCTGAATAACAAAGCAAACCAGATGAATCCGTCACAGTGCTGCTCGTAATGACAGCCAGCACCGGTACCAATGGCAACGAATACGATACTGGCATCATGATGGATGTGGTTTCTATTGGCTACGAGTGGTGCTGCAACAACTACAACCATGCCAACAACAATGAGAGAGGTTGTCGGATGCCCGAAAACGTGGCAGAAGACAGCGAACAGTATGGAACGGTAGATAACGTGGAAGTCTGGGAGAACAACAATGCATATACCACACTATGTTTCTATCGTCAAGACAGCAAAAAGAATTGGAAAGGCTAACCACAAGAAAAAACAACTACAGCTATCACATGACAGTCTTGGTGGACCAACAACACAAGTTTTGCTAGAGCAAGTATCCGCGCTGTCAGCATCCTTGCTGCCGTTATCATCAACAACGATTACATCCAATGCATCACAAGACAAGATAGGAACAACACTGAGTCCAAACAGAAAGCAAAGCCTGACAACAAGAGCGACAAACCCAAGAACATGTGGAAAATGATAGGTTCATCAAAGAGAATCAAGATCGCAAGAGATGTCAGTATCACAACATGAAACATAGACAATTGGACCTTTCAACACCGAAATATTCCGTAATCTCCAACATCACCAGAAGCAGCACCAGCATCAGCAGCCATGCAGTAATCAACGCAATGAGCCCCGTTATCAGCATAAGGACCATGACCATCTTCAACACCACATCTCACAAAACATATCTGAACATCGCGATTATCATGACCACCTGTCATTCCTATCCCGGTCATCATCTTCAAGAACAGAAGCCTGGAAGAATCCGCACCGCACCAGCAGCATCTTCAGCAGCAGCATCGTCACAATCGTCATCATCTAAATCATCGTTCCCACCATCCTTGCAGCCTTCCTCTTTCATGTTATCATCTCCTTCTCCCTCCACGTCATCACTATCATCACGTTATCATCATGATAACCCCAGACTTTGTGTGTTGCTCGAGATCCCTGAACGCCGCGAATGGCCTGTCTTGCACGTGCAGATGGAAACTGCCGGCGCATGCCCTGCCTCGCTTCTCCGGGCTTCGGGTCCGTAGCTAGAGATTTGAAAGGGATCTAGAAGATAAGGGTACTGTGATGCTTCTGTTGAAGGCTCCTTTCCGGGCTCCTTTCCCAAAAAAAACCATTGCAACAGTACTACGTACTCCAGTAGCTGCTAGCTGCAAGCTTCAGAGCCTGCGGAACTGGGCTCTTGGAGCAAGACATGCGCATGCCACAGCTGAGCTCTAGGGCTTTGGGATTTAGGGTTTCGGTATTTAAGTAGGGTTTTCTGAGGGTTTAGGGTTGAGGGTTTTCTAGTCTTGCGAACTCACTGTGACAGCATCTGGATTAGTCCGAAATCTGCAAGATAGCTACCTCATGTCCCAAGGCTAAATCCCGGCAAACATCATCCTGTCTGTCGTTACCCTAAACCCTAAACCCTACACCCTAAACCCTACACTTGACACCCCAAACTCCAAAGACCCTAAAAGCCCGAAGTCTCGCAGCATTGGCAGATTCCCCAAAGGGCTCTCTGAGGCCCCTCGCTGTGGGCAGCGGGCCTGTCCAGCCGAATTCCTCGCCATGGGTTCCGTGGTCTCAGGTTTGATGTAGAAGGGCTTAGGCTTAGGGTTCAGGAGTTCACTCGTATTGGGGTCTGCAGCAAAATATCTTGTGGAAAAAACTGGAAAACCAGCAAGAATAGCAAGGGAAGCATCAGCCATCATGTGCATCACAGCCACTAGATGATACCAAACTACCAGCATCGTCAATCGGATCATCTGACGCAGGAAACAAAGTCGACTCTGCACTGCCCTCTGCGGCAAGCTGGGCGCCGCGCGGGTGCCGCTGGCAGATGTCATCCTTCTCCCGAGGGTGCATGGAAATCAGACCACAGTTGCTGTCTTCGCAGCTACTACATGTGCCACTGACATCATCACCGCCATCACGCATCATGATACATAGCTGCTCTTGCGACTGACGAAGCTCTCGCGATCTTGGAGCCTCCCCGCCGAAGCTCCGCTTCCCATGAGAGGACTCCCGCCAGGTGCGCCTGCAGAGACACGGAGAGGTCTGGGGCCCTGAGGAGCCTCCGAAAGTTGGCCTCCATGTAGCAGAAGCATGTAGAAGCCAAAACGCGAACCCAAAGCCACAGGCCGTAAGCCCAAAGACCGTGAAAGCGAGAAGAGCCGAAGACGATTCCAGGACTTTGCTGGATTTGGGTGGAGCTCCCTCGTCACCTCCCAGCCGCCCCGTCGTGCAAGGATCCTTGGAGACAGGCCCATCCTACGAACGCAAAAAAAAAAAACAATCCGCCCAAACCCTGAAGCCTTAGAGCACCCTAGGGAGGGATTGGCAAGGGGCTTCGGATTCCAATGCTCTGCAGTTGGCTTTCGGGACTTGGGCTTAGAGCCTTATCTTTCTGCTTGTTGCCGATATGGAACCATTCACTTCCTGATGACATGGTGATGCTCACCTCACTTTATGCCACTGGGCGGTTGCTAAGGCTCACCAGAACACGCAAGCAAACTCAGCACCAGTTCATGAGGAACGCCTGCGAGCGGAGAACTCCTGTTGATGTGTTTCTAACTCCGCCATGGATCGATAGCTGTTCGGCCGCTGAGCGTCATCACCTGGCACCAAACTCAGCTAGAGAGGTGATCGAATGCAGTTCCTCAACACTGCTTATGCCCGGAGGCATCACCACACTCCGAAAAGCCTTGGCGAAACATCTTGGAACCACAGAGTCTCTGAATTGCTCAGACCAGTCTTCAAAGTCAGGGGTTGAGATCAGCTCACTCAGCTCCATAGAACATTGCTCTAGATGGGACTTTGGTAGCATATTTTGGGATCCTTATCATGAGAATCCTGCTGTTTATGGTACTATATTAGGGTCTCCTATTTTCGGAAACCCCATAGGAGGCGTCGTCCCCCAACTTCGCTGCCTTGAAACAGCGGGGAGGCCTGCCCGCGAGAGCTTCGGGACTGAGGAGCCGAGGTTCGAACTGTTACGGGCGCTTGGGTTTCGGGTCTAGGGCCGTTTAGGGTTTAGGGTTGCGTCGACCGACGCTGCAGATAAACGGCCATGATAGACGGGCCCGAAAGTTGGAGAACCCCAGAGCTGCGGCTCCTTCAAGGCATCCTCACCGTGTGAAGAAAAAAATGAAGAGGGCAGGTATCGAAGGCAGAGTCTCGGACGGCTGCGACTGGCCCTTTTTCTTTAGAACGTAGGGGGGGGGGCTTCCTGGGCTTGGAGCGCTTGGCTCGGTTTCGGGGCTTTTTTGTTTAAAGTGCAGTGACCCTTTCGCTCGAGGCGTACGCTTTGGAAAAGGGAGCCCAGAAAAGCAGGATCCCTAGAAGGCACCGTGCCGACAGAACACCAGGCACCATCTCACAAAGAGAACTCTCAAAAGTCGGCTTAGGGCTTTTAGGGTTAAGGGGACCTTGTTACCTTCCATCCGTCCCAACCTCCTCCCCGTCCCAACCTCCTGGATGCGGAAGTGGCCCTCGGAGGCACCACGGATGACCCGGATGGAGGACCTGCTTCCATGGGTACAAAAGGCACAGAGGTTTGGGGAGCCCTTGAAAGGCACTTCCCGTTTTTCCGGACCTTGTCGGCTCGATGGCGGAGGATTGCGAGGAGGGGCTCTCGGGCTCGCTGCGGCTGGCGCGGCTTCGGGTCGCTAGGCCCAAGCCCGCGTAGCCCTGGAGGTCCCAGAGCGTGGCCACCTTCTTCGAAGAGGCCTTGTCTCGAGAGTCGCTCGGCTGGCCTGCAAGGCCCTCCCAGAAAACGGGGCCCTCTTGAGCCTCCGCCTCCGAACAATGCGAGTTCTGAAACAAGAGCTCGCCCACCACGGTGCTGGAATCGGAGAGGCCTGGAACGCGCTTCCGCGCCCGAGGCGTGTACCTGTCGGTCTCGGTCGCAGAGCGAATAGAGATGCTGTCGTCCTCAAAGCGGGTGGCGGGAGAGACGGGAGATCGGGGTGTACGACGACCCTCGCTAGAGCAAGACGTCGGGCGACCCGCAGACACACAACCCGGCAGATTGAGGCCCGGATCCACGGAGCCGGGGCGCGTGCGCCGCCGCTCCCATGCAGGGTTGCCGAAGACCACGGCGCTGATCAGCGAGCTGTCGTGGTGCCACCGGGACTGGCCCTGGCGGCCCCGGCCCTCCTCGGACCGCTTTTGCCAGTCCTGTGCCTCCAAAGGTGTCATGGCACAGATCGGGTAGAGCGCAGCTCGCTCCCCGATCGCTTGCTCCCACTCGGCCACCAAGGGGCTCGAAGGCCCACGGCCCTCTGGCTTCGTGGTCCGCACGCGGGTTCGCGGCGTGCGGCTCGGGACGCCCAAGTACGCCAAACAGGTCGGCAACCGGGGCTCCGAACTGGCCTTGATCACTTTCGCTTGCATGCCGCTCAAGCCGTCCATGAAGGATGATCTCAGGGACGCCGAGGAAGCAGACACCGCAGACGCGCTCGCAGTCGGCGGCTCCGGCGGAGGCCGTCGCTCCGTCGGCCTCGGCTCCCTGGCCTCTCGCGGAGCATGGGAGGGCTCCTGGAGGCTGGGGCGGTGCGAGCTCGGCCGTGCGGCCTGGCAGGAGAGGCTTCAGAGCAAGAGATCTTCAGAAGCAAGAGAAAAAGAGAGAGAGAGAGAGAGAGCCCGCGCCTGCTGTGCGCTCGAGCTCCTTTGGGGTACTCCCGGCCGCGGCCCTTCCTGGCTCTGGCGCCGAGGGCGAGGGCCGGAGGGCGCCGGTGACCTGCTCTGGAGCCGAGGAGTAGAAAACGCTCACCTCCCACTCCGCATGTTTCGCCCTCCATTTTAGGGGTTTAGGGGTTTAGGGGTTTAGGGTTTAGGATGCACGCAAGCTCCATTCCGTGTGCACCTTTGCCGCGACGGAGCAGAAGCCGGGGACGCCAGCGGAGGCGTTTGGACAGCCTTCTTGGCTGCTCCCGCACTCCTGGCACTGGCGGTGTCCCTCTGTTAACGAAACCAGCTCCAAAGAAAGAACTGCTCTGTCTTCTGGGCAAGCCGGAAAGATATGCAGACGAAGTGCCCCCCGTTTACCAAGAGATGGACTGCAGTCCAACCATAACGCCGACCACCACCGCCACAAAGACCACCACCACGACCACGGCCATGACCATGACCACGACGACTGCAAAAGCACGACCCCACTACGATTAAAAAAGGCGACGACGACGACGACGACAAGGCCCACATGCCACAGTTGCCGGACACAGCCGAGATCTTGTAAATATTCAACAATCCTTGCCGTGGCAAACCTTTGGTCCAGATGAGCTCAGTGCACCTTGGCGGCCCACGCGGCGCAGTCTTTGGCGCCGCAGTCCGCCTGAAGCGCGGCACGGTCGAATTGGTCCCGCGCTGATCTGTCATCGACAAGCAGGCAGACACTCACATCCCCTTCGCAGGCATCGGGATTTCAACACGCCTGTCAAAGTCCCAAGTCATCTGAAGCATCGGAACGGCGGAGCCGGGAGTCCTAAATCACTCTGAGCTTCGCGCTCCGGCGACTGCTTCTGCTTTGGAGCAGCTTTGCCTCAAACAGCATAACGTGTCTCAAGGATGCCAGTGCTGGGAATCTCTTGATGCTCTTCTGTCTCTCTTTCGGATGAAACAAAGAACAGTTGCATTCACAGTACAACTAAAGCATGCATCTGGGGGAGCAGCCGCGGCCGCAGACCATGCCATTAGAATGTAGCAACATCACCGTGCAGGATCAGGAAAAGAATACAAACTTCTGGAGACTATAGTGGGAGATGGCGCAAGAACATAAAACTTACCTGCACCGTAAGAAAGACCTCCTAAACCCTAAACCGTCTCAGACCTTTCAAATTCAAACTCTTCCTGGCCCTTGAGACGAGGCGAGCTGCCCGCAGGCCGACCCGGCCGGTTTTTCGGCGCTGGGCCGCCTGTCAGGGGGCTATTAGGGGCCTTGGGCTCTGTTGGAGGAGACCATGGAGATAAGGTTTAGGGTTTAGGGTTTAGGGTTTCGGGTTTAGGGTTTAGGGTTTAACTCTGAGACGGATGTAGATCTAGGCCGGGTGTGTGTGTCCCGAACCCTTGATGCCAGCTTGCACTTTCGGACCCTGTGCATATGGACGCGACTGCGAGCTTATTAAACCAGGGCTAGCCAACACAAACTTGCAGGCTACAGGGGCGGAGACTTCCAGATCCGACTTCGGCTGTCACGTCGAGGGCCTTGCATGTGGCCCGAACATTCATGCTTTGAACGGCACTTGGGGTGTGAGGGTTAGGGTTTTGGGGTCAAGGCTCATCTGAAGAGCAGAGAAACGAAAGCCCTATCACATATGGCCGGACTGGTGCATCTTTCTTCCGACTCCGATTAAGCCGCTGCGCGAAGGACCGGAGGAGCTCATTGCTCTTGGGATACAACCCAAGCTGCGATGCCACCTCTCGCGTGTTATTCATGATTTCAAGAACCAAGCCAGGAAGCTCCGCCACCTTGGCATCGACGGATCCCTTGCTGCCCAGAGATGGGCTTTTCGCTCGCAGTTGTGAGGCTTCAAAAGGGCTCTGGTACCGGCCATCCCAGCTGTCCAAGACATGGTCTAAGACCGTATGGATGGGGTCCTGGCGGCAACGCCACACGAAGCTCCGAAACAAACGTGAGGAGCCATTGGAAGCAGTGGAGTCGGTTGCGGCCTTCTTCTCGGAATCCTCGAAGAACTGAAGCAGGTCGGTCTCTACCAAGCGCCAAAGGCGGCTTTTCCTCCGGATCCATTCGATATCATAGGTGTACTCGGACCTTTCCAAGCCCTCTTCTGCAAGCCCATCTTGTTGCTTGAAGACTGCGCTCCTGTTTGAAGGCAGTGCTTCCCCAGTTAGTTGACTGTAGAAACGGAGCACACTTATCCAGTTGTGGCCGAGAGTCCACGTTATGGGGTCCCGAACATAATGCAGAATCACAAGGGGATGCTGAAACTTCTCAGCAATGATGTGGCGGTACATGGGCAGCAAATGTATGAAACTCTCCTCCTTGAAAGCACACACCCTCTGGCTGCAATTGTTGTTGTGATATTGCCGGACGATGGCATCCGACACGTTCGCAAACAGCTCTGGCTTTTCAAGCTGCAGTTTTGAAACGTTGTAATTCAGAGTTCGCTGCGAAGCAATCAGCTCCAAGAACAGTTGCTGGGTGGTTGGAAAGGGAGCATCGAACGCTGGATCCCGCGTTCCAGTTCCATTCCGAGTCTTCGTTGACACAAAAACACCTCGGCGTGAATCCATGGCTACTGCGGGCAGCCGCGAACAGGAACCTCCCAAACCCGCCAGCAGCACAAAGCGGGGGGTGGGCAGCAAAGGCCGAGCAGTCTGAAGAAACACCTCACCTTGCGGCGGGGGGCCCCCGGCATCAGGCATCTGTTGCACTTGTAGGTTCCAGAGTCTCCCGCTCGAGCAGAATCCGATGGCGAAGCCCGTGCAAAGTGCCAAACACGTCCGTCGGGTCATGCTTCGAGCCGCCGCGGAGCAACGTGTTGAACATCTGCTGACCCCCCCTTGCGTCGCCTGTCTGACTTCCACACTACATGAGTAGCAAGCAACAGTGTGATGATTCTGAAGTCCATATAGTTGCGGGTTGAGCTTGCGCGGTATGAGAGTGATTCCGTGTCATGCTTGAGCGTGCAGGCTTCATGTAGGCTCTGGGCCTTGGGCTGGAATCAAAGGTTCAAGCGGATGCACTTTGGCTTCGCGGGATTCCTCTGGGGCATGCCGGGTGGAAGGCTCAGCGAACTGCCTGGCACCTCGTGGGCCCAGATGCTCTAAGAGTCCAAACACAAGCAGGTTCAAAGGCCTGTCGCTGGCGCAGCGGTCGGCTTCATCTGGCATCGCAGGAAGAAGATGATGAGGCTTTCGTCACTTTTACAAGCCCTTTTGCGGAATTCTCTAAACTTGGGACCCGCTGTTGCAAAGACAAAGCTTGTGGCTTCAGACGACAGCTCGAAGGCTTGACCAAGAATCCTCATGCCAGCCCAGGGCTTGAGACCAGAAGACTGGATTCCCATCGCGGAAACCCTTCGAAAAACGGTGAGTCCCCCGTCCTTTGCATTCGCAGGCCGCACCGGCACGTGCGGCACGCCTTTCCCGGTGGCTTCGAAAAATCTCGGGCTTAGGGCATCCTCGAAGATGCCCTCTTTGCCCTATGGCAGACTACATGCTGATATAAACAAATAAAAGTAAGAAGATGAAGAAGCATAAGTACTACTTATGATAGTAGTGATGCAAGAGCTACATTCTGAAAGCCGGTAAGACACCATGCGACGCCTGGAGTTCTTCTCGAGCTCGGATAGGAGCTTCATGCAGAAGCCTAAAAAGTAGGATCCCTGATTTAAAGGATCCCTAGATAAGGGACGCCAACTCATTCTAATAAAAGTATTCATGCTGATTCATACCGTCTTCTCAACTCAGGCCTGGTCTAGCCTTGGCCACCGGCGCCATGCAAACGGCTGCAACGCACGGCGCTCTCTGCGAAACCAACTGAGCCCCTGAAACTCGGCAAAAACCCAAGCGCTGCTCTTTGTCAGGAATAGAAGAAGAGTTCTGCTTCTAGCGAAGGGCTTCGAACCTGCGACATCCTTCTGTGCTGTAGAATTTCGTTCTTATTCTGTATAGGACTGTGCACCGCTACACATTCACCGCCAAACAAAAGACCTAACTACCTCTTCGAGAAGCGGAGACAACTCCTGCCCGACTGCGGGGCTGCGGAGGGCGAGAGCAATGCACCCTGTCAGTGGCGACCGACGGAGATCGAGGTCTCTTCAACCTTTGGTGCTACCACTGCTGCTTCAGCTACTATTACTATTCCTAGCCGACTGCTGCGTCACCTACTGCCTCAACAGCTCTTAGGATTGCAACATCTACAACTCGTACCGTGAAACTTCCTACTACTGTTGTTGCAACTTGGGCCGGGCAACCCGGAACATGGCTACTGCAGGAACTTCCACAACTTCCACACTCATCTTCCCGTCGCGAATGTCGTCATTATCGTCATCTTCACCACCGCCACTTCTACATATGTCACCGGTACCAAAACTGACCACCTGGTGCTTAGTCTTACTACACCGTCGCGGGAGCTTCTCATCTTGCTGCCCCATTCCAGAACCAGAAAACACGTCAAAATTTGAAATCGATAAACACCAGAATTGTCGTTCCCATGACTGCAATGGCAATGATCCTGAAGATGCTGATGGTCATCCCTATCAGCTCGGGAAGGCGTAGGATCTATCCGGCTCACAACCTGGAATGCACAAACCGCTGACGCCGAAGCCTCACCGCCAAGACATCGACTGCTAAACATCATTTGAACCCACCCAGAAGAGCCCAGAGCAAGTTTTCTTCGTGCCGAAGCTCACAGCTGTGTTTCACACTTTGGCGCAAAGGGACATGCCCAATGCGACAAAACAAACAAAGCTCCCGGCTGCGAGGGTCCAGGAGTCAAGCACAACAAGACATGCAGCCGGGTCTTCGGAGGGGAAACTTAATCGATCAGAACTTGTCCAGGCTTCGGAAAACCTCACCGCAACAAGCCTGGAAAAACCTCCTCTTACTCGAAGAGGTTGCCTTCCCCCTTCACGAGGGACGGCTCCACGCGTTTCAGGGAAGGGTCTGCGGAGACCATGGCCCCCACAAGAGCCTCCAGTGCGCAGATGCAGTCTTCCATGTCTGCCACGCTTGATGCGATCTGCGCTGCTTTTTACTATCTCCCCTCCGAGTGCTGGAAAGAGACCCAATACTACAACTCAACAACTCCTGCTGGTCCTTGTCCTGGTCCTGGTCCTGATCCTGTTCCTGCTCCTGCTGCTGCTCCTCCTATCTCCTGCTCCTGCTACTGCTACTGCTCCAGCCTGGTATCTCCTGCTCCTGCTGCTGCTGCTGCTGCTCCTCCTCCTGCTGCTGCTACTACTCCTCCTGCTGCTGCTACTACTCCTCCTCCTGCTGCTGCTGCTACTCCTCCTGCTGCTGCTGCTGCTGTCGACATTTCCACTTTAGTACTACAGAAGCGATGTTGCCAACTTGAAAGCCGTACGGGCGACGACTGTCTTCACAGCCAAATCCTTGTCTTCCAATCATTTCCAATTCATACTCTTATTCCTGTGCCGCTCCAGGAGGCAGTTGCCACACTCTTGCATGCTACTATGAAGGGTTCATTTCGGCACTATTTCGGGCACTACTTTGGGCACTATTCGGGATCGACATTCTTGGAAATCGTCCTTTGAGTCTTTGCCTGGCCTGTGCCGTCTTCAGGAACGGCACATCCACAACCTCACAGTGACGAGCGTGCACACAGTGTGGGGCTTGGGGCATACAGGGTTGCGGCTGCATTCCTAAGAGCCCCAACTCTAAAACCCCATCCCAGAACGCAAAGCCTAACGCTTCGGAAGCTTTGGGTCTGAGAAAGCACCCGGGACCCACTCAATGCCTTGAGCAGCTCTGCGTCGTAGGAGTAGCCGAGGCCCCGGGAGCCTTCGCTTCGAGCACTGACGCCGAGATCCCGTCTAAGGGCTTGGGGTTTAGGACGCTGAGGGTTCAGGAGTCAGGGGTTATCTAGGGTTTAGGGTTTAGGGTTTTTTAGGGTTTCGGGTTTAGGGTTTAGGAGAGTTCAAGGCTTCAAGGATTTAGGGCTTCAAGGTTTAAGGGTGTTAGCGAATGACTAGGCGGGAGGTGTACGGCTCTCTACAGGTTGTGTCGTGGTCCAGTAAGCCTACACCCTCAAGGCCTAGCAACTGGAAATCTCCCGCTAAACTCTTAGCCTTACAAACCGCAAAAGAACAAAGCCCCAACAAAGCCCCAACCAAGCCAAAAACGGTAGAAGCCCCAAAAGCCCTAACAGTTCTCGCCGGGGCACCGGGTGGCCCCGCGCGCCCAAGCAGCTGCAGCCCCACGGGACGGCCCATGAAGTCCAGGCCGACGGGCACCTAAAAGACCAGACGACCAGGCATTTCTAGGGTTCAGGGCTTTCGGTTTGGAGGCTTTTGGAATTCATAGTTGATCTTGGGAGGCTAAGCTTTGTCATCTAGGGTCCAGGATTTCGGCAGGGGCTCAGGGTGTAGTAACTAGTAAGCTTAGCAAAGTCACAGCCAAGGGTGAAACCCCAGCAGCCTAGAGCTTCGGGTCTTGAGGCTGGGAGCTGGGTGACCTAAATACAGCTTCAAGCTGGAGATCCTACATTTCGAGCTTTCTGCCGCACGGTGCGGCACCATCATCTTGGGCAGCGGAATGTGCTTCATGGACAGGGTGTGCATGAAGAGCGAGTGCACAGATGTGAACTCCGCACGCGACACCACCTCCCCGCTCGTCATGTTTTTCACCTCGCCGAGGTGAAAGTCCGGAAGCTTGCGTTCAGGGAGTCTGCGAGCAACAAAACATACTGTAACTTGCAAAACAAAAGTACAAGAAAACCGTACTGTGCCATACTATACTAATATATGAATATATATATGAATATATGAATATAT
>CAJNJA010013113.1:0-12802 GCA_905231915.1 Symbiodinium necroappetens | reverse complement strand
GCTACCCGAAGATTCTGAAACTGTCCTATCTACCCTACGTACCCTCTTTGCCGTACCCCCATATCTATCACCGCAGTTTTTCAGTTCAAGTCTCTCTTTTTGTTTTCGTCATGACTCATTGCTATTGGGTGCTCCTTAGACCCCCAACAAAGGTAGGTCAATCGGGGGGGGGGTAGCATATTTTTGGACCCTGGAAACTTAAGCATGTTCAATACGATTTTCGGGTCATTTGCACGCGATTTGCAAGGCTCACGAAACTCGGCACTATGAGAAGAAACAGACCTGCCCTGGAACCACTCACCCGCAATGAACCTGGAACCTACTTCGAACCTTCCAGAACTTGCTTCGGAAGCTGCCCGGAACCTCGCCGGAACCTCCCCAGAACCTGTCCGGAACCCTTCCCGGAACCTGCCCCCCAAACCTTGTTTCGGCTGGAGACCCCAGAGCTCACGCTGTTGGGAAAAAACTGTGGTCGTGGAATTCTCTGTTTGGGTGCTCGTGGCGTAAGACCGCGGTCATCCGTTTCTGCAGGTGAGTTTGAGCTGTTTGCACCACTACGCAGAAGCAGATAGTTATGACCCTTGCAAACGTCTTGCAGGCACACTGATCGCGAGTACTATGCTTGACTTACATGCACCGCTTGCACAACCTGAGCTTCTGTTCGTCTGTTCAACAGGGTCGTTCTTGCTTTCCTTTCTTTGTGCTAGGCATGCAGGGCTTCACGCCGATCCGAGCATCACATTGAGGCAACGGGTGTATTTCCAAACTTGTCAACACTCCCTCTAACGAAATATTGCCGAATGATATCGGAATCTCATTCTCGTCTCCTGTTCTTTGCTTTGTTTCGATTCTGTTTGAAGGTGCCAAGCCAGACCAGGGAGGCCGGGAGGACAGTTTCCAGGCTGCAACCGCGCTTTCCCGTGCAGGTTCGAACCCATCGCGCACTCTAAGAGGCTGCAACATACGTCTGAGCCAAGCAGCATTAACATAAACAGAAGCACGAGCGCCCACACCAGTGTCTTGGAAGACACCAAGATGCCTTAGAGCTTCCCCGTGTCTTTCCAGCCAGACTTTAAACTGGCTTTCAGGCTTGCCAAGCAGCCGTTCACCATAACTCGGAGGTCAGTGAAGTAGCGAACCACACGAAAAACTCCTCGGTTTCCCGTGATGATATTCCGGCACCTCTTTCAAAGATCATGCCGTACTGCCTCTTCTACAGGTTTGGTGAGGCTTTAACGCCCCGCAATAAACTGTTGCGGTGCGTTACAACCTCATCAGACCCTTCAACACCCTGCTTTAAACCCTTCTACAGCCCTTCTAGACTCGTAGACTCTCTGACTTAGCCTGTAAAACGTCCCCTGTCCCATGTAGAGCCCAGCCGCTCAGGATGCGAAGCAAGCGCGCGAGCCTGAGGACGCGCAGCGCGGTGACGTTGATGCCAGAGGCCCCTCGGCTCATGATCTCCTCGGTTGCTGCTATGAGGAGCTTAAACTAAGTTATTATAATTACTATAACTAGGAAACCCTAGTCTTTACCAAGTTTTCACAGTAGGAAGAATTGTAGAGAGTGAGAGCAAGAATTCATTCGTGATCTCGTCGGCACCGCTCGGTTACAAGGAAGAACATCGGGTTTAGGCAAGGTTTTGGGGAGGGTTGAGGCAGGGTTTAGCTGGGTTTATAGGGTTCGTAAGGTCAAAAGACAAACTGTTGAGAGCTTAAGGTGCACATCTTCCCACACCGAGACAGCTTTGGCGAGGATCATCAACGAGGGAGCTGAGCACCAGAAGCCCATCAAATGTATTCCATCCAACATCCTCGATGCCCGAGGCTCTCGGATTCAAGGCTTCTGAGGACTGTCAAGTGCAGCTGAGGAGCCGGGTTCTGACAGATGTACATTGCTCGACCGTACGCGAAGCATCTGATACCAAACTCTGCCAAGAATATCAGCGTGAACATCATCTGGCAGGGCAATCAAGTGACCCGGCAAAGACGAACCGCTGCATGCGGAGAGGGATGTCAGGCCAAGTGGCACCCAGCACCTCAAAATGAGCCTCGGTTTAGTGAAGAGTGATCCATGAACGCCTGAGCACCACTGCATCAAAGAGCCGGCTCCGGTGAAGCGTGGTTCTGCACCCCCCAATCCACCTGCCAGCCTTGAGTTGCGATCCGAACTGCAAAAAAGTTGGACCATCAGCTGTGCTGGCAGCTTTTAGCAAGATGTACAAGGTGTCAATGAAGCCAGCGAGGCACCCAAGCTGCAGCAGTTCAGAAAGATTAAAGCGGCAAGCGCCTTCCCAAACCTCAGGTGGGACAGGTTGAAGCGGAAAAGCCAAACTTGCCCGCCCCAGCTTGGCAATCCTGGAGGCTTGGGCAGCCAGGAAACGTCGGGGACTCCAAAAATTTCCGGCTTCGCTTCCCCCATGCCTCACTCGGCGCTATTCAGTTCTCAAGCATCAACACAAACCACTGCTGAACACAACAAGCGGCCTGCATCCTCGTGTCTGTCGGCAAGACAGGCTCTTCTCCATACCACCATCTTCGCATGTCCCTGTGTTGAGTCATACAACGAGCGGTGGAAGTTCAATCAAAAACAACCAGGTCCCCAAACATAAGTTCAACACAGGAGCTGGCCGCCCGCATGCGGCAGTTCCACGTGAAATTGTCTAGTGAAGGATCGCTTCAAGGGGCTCTGCCGATCTCCATAGGCATCCCTCTTCCTTAGACATAAGGACAAAGACATCGGTCTCGCGGTCTATACCCGGCTCCGCCCAATCGGAAGATGCCAAGGTACTGATCCGCATCGTCTGCCTGCAGGGAGGTGCAGAGGATACTAATACTAAGAGGTCGGACGAATTATGAGACAACTAACAATGAGCATCATAAGAATCGTCTTCCGGCCAAGGTCAAGGATGGTCTACATGACCATGACGCTGCACGTGGTGACCAGCATCACCATCGTCGTCATCATCATCATCATCATCTGCTCACCATCGTGGGCATGACAACGGTAGGGATGGTACTGAGGAGGCTGGCATGAAAGAATGCTATGTAATGCTGATACAAAGCCATACCAATGTTCGAATGAATAGCACATAGCAACACGAACCATGACACACGGGCACTCCATGGGGCTGGCCTTCGGTTTGCCTTGGCCTTGCGCCTCCTCGCGGAGATGTGCGGGTTTGTCCATTGGCTTCGCTGCAGACAGCGTTCGCCTCCCATCACCGAGGGAGTTTCTGAACCCCAAATCCTAAACCGCTTCAGAGCGTCATCTCACAAAAACGTCTGCAACGTGTCAATACTTGGCCTGCCCGCTACGGCCTTAGCAACGACACAGCTGCTGGAACTCCAATGTTCCAATGATCATGTCACGATGCCAATCCTTTCTGAGATCATGTTATTGCTGACCAACATGATGGAAGGATTCATGGCGAAGTCGCAGCGAGAATCCCCCGAGTGGTTCTGTCATACACTGAAAGCAAACGCCGGCGACGAGAATGAATATTGTAAAGAAACTAGAATCCTCCATCTCATATTCTGATGGCACCACATTCCAAGGTCCAAGACGACCCTCCGAAGCTTGGCTGCCAGCTCCATGGGGCGTTGCACTCAGCAGCGCATCCATCCTCCGATCAAGCCCTGCCTGAGCACGTGCACCCCCTTAAGTGCATTATGGCCATTGCGATTGTAAGCAATGTTCTGTCTTGGTTGCTATTCTGATGATGGTGACCGTCTGACTCGCATTGTCAGCACCACTCCAACTACTACGGTACTGTGCTGCGCACCTTTACTTCTGTGTGGTTCATGCCTGTGCGACTATTTGGACAACTACGTAAACCGTCGCATAGTCACAAAACTTGACGACAACAAAGTCAGGAAAGTGTACAGTGACAAGCAAGGCTATCAAGTAGTGAACACATGCGCGAATCAGTCCGACATCAATCTGGACCGCTGTCTTGCCAGATGGAAAGTGTAGAAACCCAAACCCCAGACCATGGGTCCAAAACTGCGGGCACCAGGCAACTCGGTGTGACGGGCAGCTGCATGTTTTCCGAACGCGTTGAGCAAAAATTGGTGTCCACGTGATCCTATGAGTTAGATTGTTCGTGCGAGATCGCCGCACAGCGTTCGCAAGAGTCCCCAAGACGCACACAAGCTCTTGCCAACTGCCTGCAAGGTTGGCCAACGTTTGCGAGTCTCTCACGGATCCTCAAGTAAGCCAAGGTGGAGATTCCACGCGAGAGGCAAGCTAAGGAAGAATTAAACAAAACAAAGGTCCGAGCATGGAAGGCAGCAAGACATAAGATGGAACCCGCCGAACTGAGTGCAAAAACACATTCGGACTCGATGTCGACTCCCAAGAATGTCGATGATGCACGTGGGGTGGAAATGTGAAAAACACAACAAAGAAGAACACTAAAAAAACTGTCATGACTAGAACATGTCAACATCAAAAGAGCCGAAACTCTCGATCAGGACAAGGTCCGACAAACAACCCGAGTTGAGATGGGAGCCTCACCAGTCACACTGGCTATGCACCCGTGGCTCAATGCTTCAAGGTGGAGAAAGAACTGTACCAAAAGGAAACATGCATTGGCCATATTGATTTTGCAGCTATTTTCGCCATCTGCGTCCCAGGGGCCAACAGCGACAAGTTGATGCGTGCCTCTTGCTCTTTCAGAAGCTCTTGGAAGGAAGCGAGCAAATTCGTTTCTTGCCTCAGTCATCGGGAAGCAGGATGACAGCTGAAAGCCGCTAGAGCACAGCCCGGTGCAGAACTCCATCGTGTGGATGGTCTTCATGCCGCTGAGTGTCTCGAGCAACAGCTGCTGCAGAGCTTGGGAGGCCTGGCCACGCGCTTTCGCACAGGAAACAGGACATGCAGCAGGATGTGGCTCTACTTCCTTGGGCCGCATCACCCCAGCGTCAATGCCGAGAGTTTCCTCGTATGGTCGCTCGCCATGGTCTGGCGGCGAGCCCGGCATGGCAGGACGGTAACGAGTGTTGCCGGCTTGAGCCTCTACGGGTCGGGAACAAGGTCCACTGCCCCTGGCCCTGACTCCATGCACGCACATCGGCTTAAAACTTCATGCATGCAGAAGGTGGTTTTGGACTGGTCGGATCCAGCTGAAAAGCGGCGGCGGCATGTGTCCCTCTTCTCGGCTTGCCATGACATGTGGTGCGGGCGAGCTTTGGGCTTTGGCATGTGCAAGCTGTTTTCTCGCGGTGGACATCTCGGATTCGACAACACACGCTTAATCAATTGCGTGGAACTGCCAAAGCTGAAATCCGAAAGCCCCGACGAGGAGGAAGCGCCGGTCAGAAGGACAGAAGCAGCAGGCCTTCCGAGTCAAAACAGTGCCCACGGGCTGTGAGATTCTCTTGGTTCAGCTATGTTCAGTTACTTCTGAGGATGACAGGAGCCCTCGAAAGCTGCCAACGAGCCTGAACGCTGCAGGTTTCCGAGCGGGCCCTTTCCTGCACTTCGAGGGGGGCACCCGATGAAGCGTCCGGTGCGGCGCAAGCCTGCACTCCGACCAAAAGCTGCAGAGAAACACACACACACACACAGCACACAGCACAAGAAAAAACAAAAACAGGCTGCGACTGCCAACAGCATTGCCTGTTGTCCGACCTGCCACCTGCTGACGGTTCTGCCATTTCTCGCGCTCGAAACACGAACCGTCCCCTGCTTGCTACCCGTCAATATCCAGTTGCCACAAGGAGAAATATCTGCGCAGAGCACTGGCTCTGTCAGCACTTCCAGCTTGACTGCAAGCTCGCCACGGCCGTTCCAAATCACTCCACGGCCATCTTCGCCGGCTGTCAAGACTCGCGACTGATCTGGAAAGAGCATTAACACGTTGACCAGCCCCTCGTGACCCTCCGCAAACTTGCAAAGCAGCTGGCCGTCATCAGAAAACTTCTCGATGGAACCGAGGCTGCTGGCAGTTATTATGCAACTGCCATAGGGAGAGATGACAAGAGCACTGAGTCCACAGCCCCCTTCTGTCAGAAATTGCTCGTCGTCCAGCCGCCAGATTTTGGCGACCCCATCCAATCCCAAACTAATCATTTGTCTGAGATTGGGGAACACACAGCCGGCCACGACAGCAAACTTGTGGTCCATGTGCAGATATGATGACAGCCTGCCTGAAGGTGCCACTTTCCATACCCTGGCATACCCATCACATCCACCTGTGAGTAGGCATGTACCGCTTGGAAAAGGGGACACGAACAAGGCTCCACCCTCATGGGCCGTGATCTCCTGCAGCTGCTCATCGGAATCCCAGACACGTAAGGTGCCATCTTCCCCAGCGGTTACAATGTCGCCCGATGGCAGGATGCAAGCGCTAAAAATGACAAAGGGCACCTCGATTCCGAATTTCACCTTATGACCATGTCCAGGGACATCACACAACCTTTCGGGCTTTGACATGTCGCATTTATGTCCGTCAAAACTCACCAAGACGTGGATGCACGCATCGGCTTCCTCGTCTCCCAGATTACTCTCTGCTGGAGAAGCGTCCAAGAGAACAGCGCCGACTGATTTCACAACAGGCTTTCGGCCTCTCAGGTATTCGCGGCGTTGCTCCGGGTCCTTGGCCTTGGCCTTGGCCTTTGTCTTCGTAACCTTCGCAACGCTTCCGACCATCTAGGCCGGGCCCCTTCCTCGTTTTATCGCCCGGTTGGTTTCGCCAACCGCTGGGCTGTCCGAGTCGCACATCTGGTCCGGAGCTGGAGCCCCAGGCGGCCCAGACGGGCCATGGCTGAAGGAATCTCTGGACCTATACGGCGACTATGGCTTGGTTTGGCTTGGCTGGGCTGCATTGGGCTGCGCAACCGGGCAGCCTTCTGAATCATACACCGTCATGGGCCTTCCCAAGTTGAGGGAGGTTTGCAGCGACTCTTCGGAAAGCCATGATCAATCATGCGCATGCAACCGGCTTGAGCGGGTCACATTGAGCCAGGCATTCCACTTACGTCGCAGCAAGGAGGCAGGAAATGTATACACCAGTATACACCTTCATCGTTTGGGTTTGGTGTGGGGGTTTAGGAAAGGCAGCAGCAATGGCATGAAGCCATTTGCGAGCCACTCACGAGCCGCGGCATGATGCTTCTGTCACGGCTGCATACGGCTGGCGCTGTAGTCGCTGCTCGATGGGCGACAGTGTTCGCACAAGACGTGCTACAAGCGGATCGACAATCACAACAAGCTTCTCACACAAGGCCCTTGAATTGAACTTCTGTAAATGAAGATTTTGAGCCGTCACATGCCATCCATTTACATGTCCGGGACACTTCCCCCGAAGGCGGTCAAGCGGCTCAGAATACCTTTTCGTTCAATCGTCTGCATCCCAAGTTTGCCCACGTGCAATGGGCGCGATGCTGTTTCCATCGCTAGTTTTTTAATAAAATATGTGTGGTAATTCATGCACTTGTTGGAGCGGGCTTGCCATCTTGAAGTCCTCCATGTCCATAGAAGAAGATGCCAGATTGCTGCGAGTTTGGATCAGGTCTGCTGCGAAATCACACACCAAACCCGCCCAGGAAGCGTGGAAATTCGGGCACCAGCTCCTACAAAGACCTGGTCCCAAATTTCAAGCGAACAGATGCCTTGGCAACCTGACGGCAGTTCAACTGTGGGCCGATGGAGCCCCAACACCAATTCTGCGCAGTTGACGCCGCTAGCACCTCGTGCACCAGTGCTCACATATTCAAAGACGCCACTGCTCTTTGCCCCTTGCCTAGTTCCGATTTGACACAACTACTATCTGCACACTCTTGGAGATTGCCACATGTGACACCGTCCGGACAATGAGCCGTGGCGAAACAAGTTCCTTATGCAGAGTCCAAGAGCAAGTTGGAGCTGCTGCATTTCAAACCCTTGGTATTTACATGTGCTATGAGCATTCTGACCCAGCTGGCTGGCGAAGGCTTAAATGCTCTAGACTCTACTGACTCTAGTGGCTGTGAGTTCTGTTCCATCCACTCCTGTCCTGCCATGCCAAGCGTTGACCTGAAAAACCGCATGTCAAAGAAAGCATGCCTGCAGCATGCGCCAATGAGAGCTATCTGTGCGACATTGCTTCCCAGGCCAGGCTCTCAATGCAAAAGATGCCGTGGATATGCTTCTGACTCATTTGAGCAACAAGAGAGCGGCCTTAGCAATTGTACAGCCTTCAAAGTTCCGGGCAGCAGGTTTCTCCGAGAATCGGAAACGAGTTAACCTGCCGCTCTGCATGCTGATGCTAACTCCGGAAAACTTCGATCTGTGTTGATCTCCAGTGCTCAGTATTGCCAACCAATCCTGCTGTCCATGGCAGTTCTGCTGGGAGCATTCTGCAAATCCGGGTAGAAGACCTTCAAGCTGTGCGGCCAGGCACTGCACGCAAACTGCACGAAAGCAAACCCAGTGCAGAACCACAATACAGGCTCCTGTCTCCAAGCGTGAATGGTCATTGTAAGTGCGCGACCCCACATTGTGGGCAGAAGCGGTGGGAGCAAACCCGAGCCGATCCGCACCATGGACCTGCCAGTTCAGGGCTTAAGTGGATGACGAAGACTTCATTCATCTTCACCCCATGTCTCAAACAGGACCAAGTACTACACTTTCACCTAAGCACCCACACGGAAAAAAAAAAGGAGGTGTTCCACAAGTGCAACACACTCCCGGCCCATGAATCCAACCCTGTCCGAGGTGCAAAAGTTGTGCATCTTGGGCAAGCCATTGAAGAGCGGAGGCCCTGACCGAAGGTCGGGCAGATAAAGACGAGAGTCGAGAGAGCACGAGAGCGCAGGAGCCTGGAAGAGGCCAGTGGGGCAAGCCCCGCACTTCTGGCAATCTGGCGTCACCTCTTCAGCATTTCAGGTCAGGACATTTATGTGTGGAAAACCATTATAGGGTCTCCACCCAACCATGGCACGTCTGCGCCGGCCAAGCTCCTGCCATGGATCGATGCTGGCAATCTCTGTGCTCCATGCCATGGTTCGGTGGAATCCTTGGCTTCCTGGAATCCCATGGCGCGACACACTGTCCTGACAAAAACGAGGGGACGGCTGCGGCTGGCAGGTCTGGCGACCCAAAATTTTGACGAGTCCTGTCTGAATCAGTTCTAGCATGGCAGCCATTTCTGCCGCCAGTGCATCACCGGAGCTGCCTTCATAATCAGCAGCTGCATCGGCCGTTCCTGATGGAATCGATCATGCATCTCATGTTTTCGGGTTTGAACACAAGCAGGAGCCTGCCGTCGTCGCGCGGCTCCAGAAATCTGCTGGCAGATCATGGCCTGGAGACTTCACGTCCATAAGCCCAACACTTAGACGCAGCTGAATGAACCAAACCGAGGAATCGGGAGCATGCCTTGAGCTGGATCTTCCAGCCCAGGCGGCTTCGAGAGAAGGAGCTCGCTTCCATCGCATATATCTGGAATGCGCTCCTGACGATGGTGGCAATCTGAGCCTATTCCGAACCTACAAGCGAGGAAGCTGCATCGCGAGCTACAGAGCTACAACCATTCCCTCGACCAGGGCCTCGTGATCGACGTAGTCTCGTAACCGCAACTTGTCTGGCAAAGCCATCCCGATTGGGTCCCATGCCAGCTCCGTGTCTGGGCCGAGGGGAAGTGTTGCAACATGTTTTCCCAGCCAGGCGAAAGCAAACAACGGTGCTTCTCGGAATGGCATGGCCTTCATGGCCTTCTTCAAGCCCGTGCGATAGAACGAAATCCGGACTTAGGTCAAGCGGGTTCCATGTCAGCTCGGATAGCGTCTCATCCTGACATGCACACCATCGGCAATTGGCAGGCAGCTAAGCACAGAAGCGAAGCAGCCTCCGCCCGACGTGGCGAAGCCGTCGACTCTGAGCCTGCCCGGGCTCGTGGCGAGCCTTGTCGGGCTAAGCGCAACAAACCCTACGAACACTCAACACTCATGCATCCATTACCTCGATATGTCGATTCACGTTCTTGTGGATTGGACGGCTGACATTCATCGAAGCAGCCGTCCAAACCGCTGCCACATTGGAGCTTGCCGGCTTGATTCCACAATCGAAGCAAATCACGCTTGTCTAGGACGCTTGCGGTCACCTGCGAAAGCTCGGTAGAAGCACACGCAGCACGCCCACACACAGCAAATCACCTCGAAGCTTGCTCTGAAAACTTTACATCTCAGATCAAGACAGGTCCAGTCAGCATGCCGCTTGCTTCAATGTTCAACCCCATCGTGGAACCTCGGGCTGTTCCCAATGATGCAAGTGCCACAACCTCCAGAACGATCCAAAACCCAGACATACTGACCTGGCCATGCTGCAACCGAGAAACACACAGAAGGGAAACCAACCGCCTCCTGGTGGGTTGTGGAGTTGAGCCAAGTAAAAACCTGCAGACTTCCACGTGTAAGATGGCCGTTGACTGAGCCTCCATTCGACGACATTCACCAAATTTGCGCTCGCAAGTTTTTATGACATGCGATAAAAAAAACGATGGTTCCGGATTGATTAACCGTTCAACCATTTCCACACAAATTTCCTGGGTAGGGTTCGTGCATAATTTCACAGGGGCGCTGGCACCGGGATTAAAGGAGTTTCTCGTCTTTAAGGCGAAGTTGAAGGCTAGGGCTTAGAGGCATATAGTGTCCTTGTATATACGAGGTGTACGGTTATACGGATTTGAAGTTTAAATTACCCAAAAGACCTAACCTTAAACCCTAAACCTCAAACCTTAGACCCTAGGCTGTAAACTCTAGATCCTAAACCCTGGACTCCAAACCCTAGACCCTCAGCCCGAAACCCAACACCCTAAACCGGGACATGGCCATCCACACACGGCTGCTTGCCCAAGACAGGAGCTTACGAGCTGCGAGGGTTCCTAAAAAGAGTGGTGTAGGGTGTCGGGTTCGGGGTTTCGGGTGTGGGTCTAGGGTTTCGGTCTGGGGGTGTTGAACCACAATTCCGTGAACGTATGTATGGTTCACAAGGTATGGCCGCAGCCTGGAGTCGTACATCGTCTGTCACTGGCTCTTGCTGCATTGTACTCGACATCACCTCCTTGAGCACAACGATGACCGTGAAAAACCTCCGTCGGTGAATTCAGCAAAGCTTGACAGCAAAGGCGAAGAGATCCCTCAGACACCTCCCTTGCTGAAGCGGAGTATGCCTCGGGAAAAACCTTTGTAGGACCATATACAAATCGGCATACGCAGGGCAGAAAGCCCATAAAAGGACCCGCTCGGAGGGGTCTGGGTGGGTGTTCTGACAGGAAATGATTTGGTGAGAATGGAATCACCACCCCAACCCCGGGCTCATACATCTCGGTCCTCTGCTATCTATATCATATTCTTCTGGTGTGTGTGTGTGTGGATGGTGTTTGCATGAGGGAAACCTGAAGAGTACAAGCCTGCACGAGATCACGAAGTAGACCTCTGCCGGAGCAGCGCCTCGCGCTCGATTGAGCTGCGAATGCTTGGGAAGAGGAGCAGTCGTGGGACCAGCAGGGAAGGTTTCCAAGCTCGGGTTGTTGTGTGGCGCCAGCCCAAAGTTCCACCCGTCCATGCCTACCTAGCCCTGACTAGTCCTACCGAGGCGTTCCTGCCGAGGCACTCATGAGGCCCCTAGCGGCTGAGGCACTCATGAGGCCCCTAGCGGCGGCCAGTCACCGGAAGCTGCCAGCTGCCAGCGCACGTCGGCGAGGACTTCGTGAAGCTCGGGCGCTTTTCCGCCAGCGAGTGGGAGCTCCAGCAAGGATGCGGGGCACCCCACGCGGCACCCTCAGATTCTCGCGCGGACGCCTGCGTCTCCAAGGCACGCTGCCCAGCGAGTCAGCGAGCTGCCAAACGGCCTCCGACGTCAACACCAACGACCACCAAGCGGCAGCGGCGGGCGCGCACCAGCTCAGAGTAGGTTTCGTGGCGTTTGCGTCGAGCGGCGAAATCAACAACACGGCCGGGGTGCACGTCAGCGCCGGGCCCACCCGCCCGCATGACGGGGCTGACGATGGTGGCATCGATAGCCTGCTGCGCGACGTGCGACAAGGACAGCCCGTTCGCAACAACTTCGATGCGGCAGTCGTCGGAAACCGGCACATCGATGGTCATGTCCGCAACGCGAACGTTGCGGGCGACCCGCGCTCCGGCTTCTTGACACACCCTCGCCACCGCCCGCTCGAAAAGAAGGGCTCGAGATGCGAGCACACCGGATGTCGCACATGCAGCCCTGTGGTCACCGAGGCGGTCCAGGCGGCCGCGGCAGGCGCACGTGCGCGGTGCGACGGGCAGCGGCAGGTGAAGCGCTGGTAGCAGCATGCCGCGGAAGGGTGGGGAAGGTATCGTTACCTCAGCTAGGGTTATAGGCAGACTCCGAAAGCCCGCGCAGCGTGTGGCCCAACCTGTGACAGCAGCAGCGCTCGAGATGCGGCATCTGTCTCAAGCGTGCGCTTGTCACCGGCGCGGGCATAAAGGGCCGTGCCTGCCCGCATGCTGAGCCCAAACTGGTCCGGCAGGAAAGTTTCCTGGATAGCGGCGCCAAAATGTTTGGCCAATGCGCGCGCGACCAGTCGCCTCAAAACGCCTCCCACAACCTGCTGACACACTCATTCCAGCTGTCAATTCCAGAAAAGCGTGATGCGTAGTCCAAGTGTTTCGAGGTCTACCAGGAATGCGTGCTCCACATGGAAACCAGCTCATTGCGCGTTAGATCCACCGGTCCGCTGGCAAGTTTGTTTAAAAAGTTTGTCACATTGTGTGCTAAATTCCAATACGCAAAGAGGCATTTGCAAGACTAGCTCTGCAACTGTAGGGTTCGAGTC
>CAJNJA010013112.1:0-12802 GCA_905231915.1 Symbiodinium necroappetens | reverse complement strand
TGGGGTTCTATAGGGCTTTGGGTTTAGGATTTTCGGCTGTCTGTGTATTGGACTCTTGCAGAAGTTTGATGCTAGCTGTGGGGGATCCTATAGACGCCGTCCGAAGATTGCAATAGAATGTTGGGGACTACAAAGACTCAGATGAAGAACCGGGTGTCAATGCACGCCAAAGCCACCAGAAACACTTTTCTGCACATGCAGGCTCATGCACAAAGGACCTCAAGATCTGACATAGAGTGTGCAATTGCTCAGGTTTCCGATTGACTGATGGTATGTGCAGGGCTGCATCGGAGGTCGTTACGAATCAAAGCCCCTCCCTCGAACAGTGGTCATAATGGGAGGTCCATTGCAGATGTAGGTATGGTGTGTATATATATATACACACATGTGTATATATATATATACACACACACGCAGGTATAACTACAACTGTTCTAAACACACGAATGGGAATCAGACGGTCTATCAATGCGGATCTGCGGTCTACATCACTGCTTTACTTGCCGTTTAGGTTGGCAAACCTCGGCCCAAAACCCAATGCCGAAAGGCCCCCTGGCCTCAGGGTTTATGAAGGATGTACATATGCATATACATATACATATATAGATAATACATATATATATATATACATATATTTATTTATTTGTTTATTTATCTGTTTATGTATGTATTTACTTTCTTTATGCATATGTTACATACATACATACATACATACATACATACATACATACATACATACATACATACATGCATACATGCATACATGCATACATGCATACATGCATACATGCATACATGCATCCATGCATGCATATACATACATACACACATACATACATACATACATACATACATACATACGTACATACATACGCCCACATGTACATATGCATGCATGCATGCATGCATGCATGCATTCTCGTGGGGATTCATATACAGACATTGTATGCATAGATAGACTAGATGAGATTAGGTCAGGTTAGATTAGGTCAGAACAGATCGGTGAGATTAGACGAGATGGGACTAAATTCCATTGGCACAGAACCGACTAGATTAGATTCGGCTAGACTGAAAAGATCAGATAACATGACCAGACAAGCTTCGCTAACACAAACTACGATTGAGACAAGGCAATACACGACAAGATAAGATAAAATAACATAAGACAATACAAGATAGTTGCACGAATAAATACAATAGTAACTGAAAGATACGATAACACACAAGGCAATAAAGCAAATATAATATGCATATAAGATAAAGGCAGGACAGAGATAATGTATGTATATCTATTGTACATGTATGCATGTATGTATGTATGTGTATATATATATTACATAAACCGAAGGACAGATACATAGACAGATAGATAGATTCACAGATAATAGGATAGATAGCCTCCGAGCTGACAACCGCTTGGTTTTAGTGCCATGGCTTGTGGAACTGCGTTTCGGAAAGCTTCTTGGGGTCCTCAGAGTCCGACGACGGATGCACCGGGCTATTACCGGGGCACGTGCAAGCTATCTGCAAGACGGTGCCCGGCAGCATGCGTGGCTGTCGGTTCTTGGACTAGAAACCTGGGGGCTGAAGGGCTTCCTTCGCACAGCCGCGAGACTCCACCCACGCATGCTGCTGCTGCCGCTGTTTGCATCGTTGGGCAGAACCTCAGCGGGAAAGTTGCCTAAGTGTAGGGCTTAGGCTTTCGAAACCCTAGACCCTAAACCCTAATCGTGTGATCTGTGGCAGGGCTATGGGGAGATCCCAGACTGACGAGCGTCGTTGCTTCCGCAACATCAACGAGAACATGCCGCTGAACACGTGAACGAAGCTTTCAGCCAGCTATCCCCACAGTACACTCGCGACCTGAAGCCGCAAATCTGGCGACCCTACCAATCGTCTTTGCAGGCAGGACAGGCTCGTGCCACTGGCGGTTCTTCAACGTCAAACCCTCTCGCAACAATCGACATACCCTCACCACCCTCCCTAAACCCTAGACCCTAAACCCTAACCCCTAAACCCTCCCACCCCCCAACACTCCAAAAGAACAACAACCGGGGCAAAGCACCTCGGATCAGCTCAAGACGCGCTTGAAGCGCTTCTCAAGCTCGCCCCGGTCTTGCGAAGGCCTTGGGGAACGTCTCTTTGCTTGTTTGGCTTTTCCACGGCTTTGAGGGTTCAGGGTGTAGGGTTAGGATTTAGGGATTCGTACTTCTGGGTTTGGGTTTAGGGGATTTGGGTGGTGTTGGAGTGCTAAAGTCGAGCCCCGGGTGTGAGACGAGACGCGGACGCGACGAAGCAGAGCTCAAACCAGAAACCCTAAACCTACGAGGTCCTACTCTTTGCCGCCTTTGTTGCACGACATGATGCAGACGGATGCAGACGGATGTACCATGTCGAGACTCTGTTACCTTCATGGTGGCCTACCTCGCAGACCGAAAAAAAAACATCCCCCCAGGCGGACTAAGCTCCCAGGAGATGCAACGGAAAGCCCGAAGAGGTCTATCCCTGAAGCAGAGTCCCTGAACCCTACGCCCGTGACCTGCAGAAGCCCTTCAGAGGAAACCTGTCCTCTGCCGTACTATCTTGGGGACCTAAACGGGGCCCTAATTTAGAGAACTAGCCATATAGGCCGACACCAACTCCAAAAAAGTCCTCTGCGCTCTTTTTTTTGCTCAGGACTTCCACCGGCTCATGCGGAAGAGGTGGATCGGGCAGTGCTCCCTGCCGAAGCTGAGGATGCCTGAGGCTAGCCGTGACTAGCAGTCTTGGAAGATAGTAGAAATAATCGGAGTAATACCGAAACTAGTAATAACAGCGATAGTAGCAAAAAATGCAGAAAAAAAACAACGAAGAACAATAACAAACATAATAACAAGACGAAGACGGTGCAGAGTTTCTCAAGTTTCCTCAGAAGGCTTCCTTTCAGAGCTTGGGCTTTGGGGTTTAGTAAGGTTTGAGGCTTGAGGATTCGGATTCAGGATTCAGGGATTAGGGTTTGGGATTCAGGGATTAGGGATTAGGGTTTTGGGTTTCGGGTTTAGGGGTTAGATGCACTCCTCGCGGATGTTGCTAGTATGTCGGGTTTGAGCAACGACAGTAGAACGAAAGACCAGCATCATGCGGTTCTAGTATAACAATCCTGAAAGAACCATCGATATGGTAGAAACGACAGAAATTTAAAGCGAAGATTGAAGTTCAGGGACAGCTTCGTGCTTGAGTCCAAAATTCTATGTTTCGTGCTATGATAGGGCTATTGGGCTCGTAGGGTGCCCTGCCGGAGCTAGGGATCAAATCCCTAAATCATCAACCCTAAACCCCCAAACTGTTCCTGTCCGCAACGCATCTCTTCATTCATCACTGTGCAACATCGTGGCATCAATACTAGGTCATAGAAAAATTATACCATCTTATATCATACTATAATACAGTCTGTTATATTAAGCCTATCATAAAAGGATGATACCATATTTAATAGTATCGTACTACAGTCTATTATATTACGTACATTACAAACAGTATGATGCCACATTATCTAGTAAGAGTATCGTATTAGTCTGTTATTTTACGTATAGTATAGACAATCTTATACCATATTACAAAATTATTGTGCTACAGTCTCCTATATTATTATAGTATATTATGTATATTATTGGCCTAAACCCTAAACCCTATACCCTAAAACCCTAAACCCTAAACCCTAAACCCTTAAACCCTAAACCCTAAAACCCTAAACCGTTATAAAAGCCACGACACGGGTGGATTCGAACCATGGGCCCAGGGTGGACTCCAGCGCCAGCGGGTTGCAGGGCTCGCTCGGCGAGCCGGGGGACTCCATGCGGGGCTTGTGCGCCAGGAAAATCAGGGTTCCTGGGAATTCTTGGGGATGTCGAAAGCTAGAGAGTTTTGGGTTACAGTCTAGTATCTTAGGTATACTATAATCAATAATATCATACCTATGTATGTATATATATATATATGGAGTATTACAGTCTATTATATTGAGTATAATGTGGTTTAGGGTTTGGGGTTTAGGTTTTAGGGTTTAGGATCGCTCCAGAGAGTTTCGGGTTTAGGGCTGAGGAGTAACTGGAACTCCAACAGAGGGGGCCTGAATAGTACTAGAAGAGGGCTTTTCGGATAAGGACTCCCAAAATAGTATTATTTAGGCCCCCTTCATTGACTCGCATGGCTGTCTCTAGTACTTAAACCACAACCTACAAACCCTAACTTTCAGATTTCTCAATAAAACTTCAACCCTAAACCTGGAGAAAGTGCACTTCCAAATCGCGATCTCCTTCCGAGTCTCCAGGCTTCGAGAAGAAGAGCAGGGCGTCCTTGACCTTCGAGGCAGCCGTTGATGTATAGAGCAGGTCTGACATCAAAATAATGTCGAAGGCATCCCCACACTGGCTTTTGACTTGGTGCCAGTGCTCCTTCTTCACCCAATCCAGCTCCAGGACTCTGGTGTTCTGATTCGGGCAGTTCGTCGCGACATTTTGCTTCACCAGCTGCAGAACCGGCTGCCTGTCCGTGAAGACCGTCCTCGAAGCGAAGAGATGTGCTGCCACGATGCCGGGCAGCCCACAGCCACTTCCGAGCTCGAGGACGGCCTTTAGAGTACAGGTCTGTAGGGTCTCTAGGCCGAGGGCTTCCGGCATTGGGGGGTTTGGGGTCAGAGTTGGAGCTCTACTTGTGCCCCCCCACCCCCCCTACACCCTAAACCTCCCCCACCCCCTGTCGGCCTTCCCCCGCAGTTCTGCGGCGTTGGGCCCCATGGTTGTGAGCCAGTGAGCCAGGACGACGCCAGCATCCCAAAGATGTCCCCCTGTGGGCATCTCAGCGCTGGAGATCTCCTCCCTGATGCCTTTAGGGGCTGAGAGTTGCCCTTTTATGATAAGGATAACCCTTTTCCTACTATTCGGCTTTAAGGAGGGGGCCCCAAAATAGAAAGGGCAAAAGGTTGCTACTCAGGAACCTAGATGCGGAGGACATGGGATCCCAAGGCAAAGCAGCGAAAGCAGTGCTCGTCCTCTCGGCTCGACAGCGGATATTCGCAGGACAGAACCGCATCGCCGTGCAGTGCCTCCGCATGAACTGCCCAAATGTCGCCTAGCCTCTGTGCTTCCGGAAGAGCTCTGTCATTGCAGCTTGCTGATGTCTGGACCCTGCACTTGGAGCCTTAGCCGCCGTAGATCCAGAAGAATCCCTGCAGTTCTATTTTAGGAAAAAGTAAAACATGATTCCTGAGATCAGTAAGGGAGCCACGAGCTGGGGACCTTGATCGGGCGCGGCTACCAGTCCCAGCTTCGCTGTCAGTCTCCGTCTTTGCGGCAACCAGAAGGCAAGCATCCTTGTTTGATCACACAAGGCTCCGGGTTGGCTTCGGGCTCAAGAGCACTCAATGCCCAAAAATCTTGCACACAACTCTGCACCCAGAGTTCCTCTTGTCCGGCATCCTTACCCGAACGCCAAACCCCTTCACCCTACTCTGGTAGTCCTTACCAACCAGTGCTTTTCGACCCTCCGCGGCCTGCCCAACCACGGACTCCGGCACGGCACAATCGATGACCAGCTCCAGCCCATCACAGATACGGAAGCTGCTCACTTGCACGTCCCGTATGCCAGCAAACCGCGTGCCCTTTGGGCTTAGGACGTGGGCAGTTCTCTAAATTAGGGTCCCTTTTAGGGTCCTCTTTTAAAAGGGTGCCGTACGATATCGGGGGCCTAAAAAGGGACCCTAATTTAGAGAACTACCTACATGGGGCTTGGTATCTGATAGGCCTCTTTATGGAAGGGAGATAGGATGCTTTACGGATTTAATGGAATAGGCCTTAAAGCATTGCTGATGGTTTTTTTATGCCAAAGGTAGTCATGTTCATAAATGGAGTCTAAGGGGATCCTCTTAGAAGTACTAGCTATGGTACCCCCCTGTATTTGGAGATTTGTGAGTCACCTTGGCCTTGGTAGGACCAGCCTACAAATACTTCATCCGCGCGCAGGGTTGGTCCGAGGCTTCCGGTGCTGGGGGCTCGGGTAGCCCTTGAAACCTCCAAGCCAAATCAGGAATCCAAAAACGCGACATCCTAAGGTCCTAAACCCTAAACACCTAAACCCTAAATCCCTAAACACCTAAACACCTAAACCCCAAAAAAAACCCGAGTTCTCGACCGTGGCTCGTGGCCCTGAACCCAAAAGCAGACCCCGTCCCCCCTGAACACCAAAGCCTAAACCCTAACCTCCAAAGCCTAAACCCTAAACCCTAACCTCCAAAGCCTAAACCCTAAACCCTCAACTCTAAGACCAAACCCAAGCACCGCTTTCTTGTCCGGCCTTGCTATCTCTAAGGCTCAGGTCCAAAGAGAAGTCCCCCGGTAGAGGCCTCTCTTGGTCTTTGTTCTGTTGTTAAAGGTGCCGGGCCTCGAACTTAGGCTTTGGGGTGGTTTCTAGGTTCCCCAGTAGCCCCTAAATAGTAAGGGTACCCTTTTTCCTACCATTTGGTTTTAATAAGGAAAAGGGCAAAAGGGTACTACTGTAGAACCTAGTTTCTGATGTAGGGAATTTAGGGGTTTAGGGTTGGGTTCGGTCGGGCCTTGGAGCCTGGGGCTTTGGGTTGGTGTCGGTCGCTGTCCATTTGCCGCCCTATCGCCACCCTAAGTGCTAATTACCCATAGGCTCCTAAGTAGTTCCTTTTTGGTGGCTGCTCTTTAGACTCCAAAAAGGTAATCCCAAAAAGGAACTACTTAGGGGCCTATGGGTAAAACATTCCTCTGGACGGCCGGGGCTCATAAACATCTCATCCGTCACCGACACGGCGAAGCGGAGCCGGGTCCCCTCCAGCACCGGGGTGGAGGTCAAGTACGTACGGAGCAGCATTGCGAAGCTCAGCTGGGGATACTGCAGCACATGCAAGCTATGTGCTTGCGCGGTGGTTGTAGCTCTTCGTGGGACGGTTTTATTGTGCGTGCTTCTTGCTGGCAATCGTGTTGATTGTCGGGAGGGTAGAGCTACGGGAAGCAGCAGCAGGATGAGCATGGGTCGTCGTAGTGTCTGATTCTTGTTGGTGGTGCTGCCATTCTTCATGCTGTTGTTGCTGCTTCTGTTGTTACTGTTGTTGCCGTTGTTGCTTTTGTTGCGTGTTGTGCTGCTTGTGCTGTTCGTGTCATTGGTGGTGGTGATGGTGCTGCTGGTTCTGGTGCTGTTGCTGCTGGTGGGGTCTTCTTCTAACTTCAACTCGGGCTAGTCCGTTTATTGGCCGTTGTCCCGGCATGCGATGCTATTGTGCGTACATGAGTGTAGCAACTCTGCCAACCCTAAACCCCGAAAATATAAACCTCTACGCAAAATTCTATGAAGCTCTATACATGCAATCCTACGAAAAAAAACCGTCAGGACAGCCGTGCGCTTTGCAGCCCTGCTTTCCATGTTCGAGCCGATTTTCGGAGCGATGCTCATGTGTGCAAGAGCTCAGGGAGTAGGGTTTTGGGGATTGGGTCGGATTGGGGCTGTGAGGGTTTAGTTTAGGCTGTATGTGGTTGAGGGTGTATGGGGTTTCGGGTCTTTAGGGATTAAGGGTTTGTAAGGTTTGGGGCCTGGGGGTTTAGGCTTTGAGGTTTTGGCCTGGGGATTAAGTTTGCGACGGGTTCAAGCACCCATCAAGCGGGAAATTGCTTGGGTTAAGGATAGAAGCAGCTGCAGGCTAGTATCCAGGGGATATGATCAGTGGGCATTTTGACCCTCAGTGTCAGGGTGCTAGGGTTTGGAGTTTGTTAGGGTAAGGTGAGAATCAGTTGCTAGCGTTCACAGCTTCAGGTTTCTTGGCTGCGGCTTCGGTGCATGTACCTGATGCAAATGTGTATCTATATGCACGTATATGTACACTGTACACATGTAGAGAAACATCTATACACACAGCTTCACCCGAATACATGCCTAGGGCGGCAGAGACATGTATGTTCATCGTTTAACCCTGCAACCCAACGTGTGCCCTGTGCAGAGGCCGGCGCGCGAGGGTTATGAGCTCCCGCACGATCTAGCGGGAGGAGGCAGTATCCCTTAAGGACGAAAAGAGCCCTAAAAGGGTCTAGGGTTCATATGCCATATAGGGATTCATAGTATAAGGGTATAGGGCCCCTACCTTTAAGAGCTATTTAGTCCCTAGGGTTCTAGTTCTACTTGCGAATCTACTTAACTTCCAATATGTGGGATCCTCAAAACAATACTTGCATGTAGGATGTCTGTCGCAGTCTTCCAGCTCCGGCTCCAAAAACCTTTTTGATTCCAAAACCCTAATGGCTGAATAAGCCCGCATCAAGCCCAAAACCCGGAACTGATAACATCAAACTCCCAAACTAAGAAATCTTTCGCTCCGAAACCCATTGAAACTCTACCTTCAGTAGCGTGGGAGCAAGGATCGAAACTTAACACTTTCGCCAGGACATGGGGCTGAAGAACTAAAAAGGTACCTTTACGACAAGGAATTTAAGTACTTCGAGTATGGGTTTAGGGTTTAGGGTTTGCTTAAAGAGCATAGGGTGGTGTCGCGAATCGCAAACCGTATGTCCTCGGAACAACAGGGCGAAGTCGGTGTCGGGTGGAGAGGGCTCCAGGAGCAAAACTCAGCGTCTGGGGCTGGTTTGCATCTCAGCATCTGGAACCCTAAACCCTGAACCCTAAACCCTAGGGCCCAAACCTGGGCTTAAGGATCAGCCCTGGGTTTGGCTTCCAGCTTCCTAGAACCCTGCAGCCTGCACGCAAAGCCGCACACCCTAAACCCCTAAACCCAAAATTCCTGAGCCCAAAACCCTCAACCCTAAATCCAAAACTCCTGAACCCAAAACCCTCAACCCTCAACCCTAAATCCAAAACTCCTGAACCCAAAACTCTCAACCCTCAACCCTAAATCCAAAACTCCTGAACCCAAAACTCTCAACCCTAGGTGCCGCCTGTTTTTCGGAGGTGCTCAGCATAGAAAACTGCGTCTCGGCCGCATTTGTCCTCGGGGGCAGCGGGCTGGATTTACAGGGCTTCATGAACAAGCCGGGTTACTATAAGGCAAACTACGACGGGTATTATGGAGGTTACCGCTAGGTTCCCCAGTAGCCCCTAAATAGTAAGGGTACCCTTTTTCCTACTATTTGGTTTCAAAAAAGGGAACCCAAAAAGAAAAAGGGCAAAAGGGTACTACTGTGGAACCTAGACCGTAAGGGTTGCTAGAAGAGACGCTAAAGCCAATAGTTCCGTTCGTCCTGAGCAACTGCTGCAGGTACTCTCCGACCGTCGCTGGTGGCATGGGAGCCTCGGCGACCGCTGCGGTCCTGAAGATGTACATTGTAGAGATGGATAAGCAACGATATAGAGACGGATAAGGAGATACCTGTGCATTCATGGAGACTGTCGCTTTTGTACGCATTTGTTTGTTGTTCTACAAATCCGTTTTCACAGACATACATACATACCTATCCGCCTACATACCTACCTGCCCGTGCAAACCTACATCCCGAGCCTACTTAACTGCGTACGGGTACGTACACATACATACATACATACATACATACATACATACCATACATTACATTACATTACATTACATTACATTACATTACATTACATACTTACATGCATACACACATCCATCCCTCCATGCATGAAAGCATGCATGCATGCACATATACAAATACGCATGTACAGTCGCACACGCAAAATGAACATGTACCAGTGTCACAGCAGAAAACTGTCTGCCTAATGTATCAACCAACCAATCCGCAAATGCAGCGATCTAGCCAGCTAGCTAGCTAGCTAGCTAGGCAGCAAGCTATCCGGTTTGCTTACTGCTTGCGTGCTTGCTTGCGTGATTGGTTGCTTGCCTGCTTGCCTGCTTGCCTGCACGCATGCATGCATGCTTGCTTGCTTGTTTGCTTGCTCGCTTGCTAAAAATGTGACTATGTGACTATCTATCTGTCTATCTATCCATCGATCTGACTATTTACGCACCTATCGATCCATCTATCTATCTATCTGTCTATCTGCCCATCTATCTATCCACATGTGCATATGTCCATCTATCTATCTAGCTGTCTGTCTGTCTGTCTCTCTATCTATCTATCTGTCTATATATCTATCTGTCTATCGCTCTCTCTTGCTTCCTATCTTTCTATGCATCAATCTGTCTATCCATGTTCTGTCTACGTACATACAGCGGGTCTGGGGCCTCTTGGGTGTAGGGTTCAGGCGCTTTGCAATTCTCGACAAAGGGACTGGCAGGCAGCACACTTCTTGATATGATACCACTAAGACCATAGGCTTTAGGGCTTAGGGTTTACAGATCTTCCCGCAGGGCCATTCCCATTGGCAGTTGAAACCTGGTATCCTCAGCCTAAGGAGCCAGAAGGTCCTCAAGCACTCCAGCACCAGGGCGAGATCGTCTGCCTGTCACGACTGTCAAGAGCTTGGCTTCAGACTGCAGATCTTAGGGCTTCGAGTTTGGGCTTCTTGGACGGCCGCATGGACCAGCATCCGATGCATGCTCCAAATCGTCCTCAGACAGGACGGGAACTTCAAACGGACTTGAGTGAATATACACCAGCGACACAAACAACACAAATGGTGTCACAAGCTAGGGAGTCTTCTGCACTACCAGCAAAAATCACGCAGAAAGCAGCTCGAGATCCCCTTGAGGCCTTTGTAACGAGAATAGGGTTTCACCATGGCTTTCATAGGGTTGGGCTTATAAGGCTTTCAGCAGGTTTCAACAAAATGGGGCTTTGACAACAATAGGATAGGGCTTTGGGCGTATAACACTACAATCAGTATAATTCGGGACTGTCAATGAGCTGCTGCCTTCATACAAATGGCACAACATCTCATGCGTTGCCTATGCCGGACTCCCCAATCTATGCACGGCTGATAACGTTCAACGCCTCCCGACTGCAGAGACCCGAAGACAACCAGAAGGAAGCTTCCCCGACAAGACGACCAGTCCGAGCTGAACGTGCCGAGCCCAAGAGGTAAAGCCTGCAAGCGAAAACTTCATGCACAAATCCGAGAGGATGCCTCAATTGGCGATTTGCTGAAGAGGCTCTGCAGCAGAGCTGGGGGCACCCTTTCGGAGACGTACCTGCTGGAACTGGGTGCAAGTTTTGCTCTGGATGCGGGGCTTCTGGTTGCACAAAGCTTAAAGCAAAAACCCGGTCAGATGACGACGAGAGCTCCCCTGGCGTCAGAAGGTGGCTTCTTTAACTCGGTGACGGTAAGGACTCAGCTGACAGATTCACGGAGACCCCTATCTCAGAAATGCCCAGAATGCCCAACCCTGGACCCGATCCATTTAGGGCTTAGGGCTTAAATCCCCAAAGCACCTAATTTAGGGGCCTAAATAATTACCTATATTATTTTGGTGGTTCCTCATTATAACTGTAGTATAATGGGCCCCAAAACCCTATTCTAATTTTTAAAGCCTCTACACTAAACCATCGCCGATTCACCACAGAACGGGGGGCACTGAGTCATGACTGTAGGATGCCTCTTCAGCGACTTGAGCTGCCGCAACCTCCAGAGTTTTGGGCTTCGGAGGGTTTCGCTGCGTATGATATGAATCTCTTCCGAGCTCGTGCTCCAAAAATACCAAAAGTTGAGCTCTCTCTCTCTCTCTCTAATTCTGTCAAGCCGGGGCTGACGCTGTTAAGGCTCCGTAGGGATCTGGACATGTTGGGTTCGTGGTGCCGCTTGAGGACTGGCTACGGGAGTAAAGAGTTAGGGAACTATTATGATTAATACAAGCATACACAGACAATAGTAACATGTATCGCGTATATTTAACAGCTGAATACAATGTAATGCTCACGGGTACGACGGCGCGACATCGCCGTTTGGCGGATCTGGGCAAGCTTCATTTTTAAATCAGTATACTAAATGCTCCGGATACTGCTTGAGTTTGGCATTTTCTGCTTATAGTTCTGTTCATACAATCATAGGCGTAACCCAAAGACGGTACCAAAACAGAAAGATGAGTGCATCCTACGTAAGCCCGTAATGAGGGTTACATGTGCACACATGCTTATTCTGTGTGAAGCTCTTAGGCTACTACTAGTACGAACACAAACATTGACATTAATATGAATACTGACACTCTTACCAATACAAATACTCACAATATAAACGATGGCAAAACTAAAGTTGATATTCATATTAATATTTATACCAACATTTATAGTAATAATACCAATACTAATATGGATAATAGAATGTTCCTACGTATACTAACATATAGTCATATGCATATTAGTTGTGATCTCAGTACGAATACTATACATACTCATGCCAAAATGAAGGCTAATACTAAAAATAATATAAGTCTGAATACTCCTATGGATACCAATACGCATGTTCCTACCAATACTACTACGGCTCATGCGGCTATACATAATACTAAAGTAATGTTAATATTCGGCACGTATCGATATCAGCATTAGTATGTATATTAATTAGTAGCATTATTAGCTGCACTGATAACAATTCTAAGATTCATATTCCTACGAAAAAAACAAACACGCTTGCGAATACTGATACTTTCAATGATACCGATACTACTATGAATACTAATCTTCCACGACTGTTTAAAATCATATCCATATTAACAGCAATGTTCATACTAGCGCCAGTATACAAGCAAATGCTTCTACTGCTACTACTACTACTAGTAGTAGTACTACTACTACTACTACTACTACTACTACTACTACCGCTACCGCTACCGCTACTGCCACTGCCACTGCCACTGCCACTGCCACTGCCACTGCTACTGCTA
>CAJNJA010013111.1:0-10795 GCA_905231915.1 Symbiodinium necroappetens | reverse complement strand
TGTATGTATGTATGTATGTATGATGTTTACATCTGCATATACATATACACACACACTTACTTATGTACATAGGTAAGCCCCAATCTACCACGGCATAGAAGCCCTTTGTACTAGGAGCCACTGGGCTTCTGGAGCTGACAGAGATCTTGACTGGGTTCTTGCTAGGGGACTTAATTTAAGTTACCACAATTAGGAAACCATATTATTTATTATAGATCCCTGTTATATTATAGTACCTTAAATAAAATCCCTTAACAAGAACCCAGTTGATCTTCGGAATCTCCCCGGGATCTGGCTCCAGACCTTGCTGCGACACAGTCCAGCGACGACGAAAATTAGGGTGTAGGGTTCAGGGTATAGGGTTTATGTGTTTATAGCGCTTTAAGTTTAGAACTGAGCGCTGGCGATGTTTTGCTACTGCAAGCTACTTGGCACGGCACTGCATCGGCTATGTGAGTTTGTAATGCTTGAGAGCTTCAGGGTTTACAGTGCTGTAGGATCAGGGAGTTGAGTCCCGTCTTTCACATTGTAGGACACATTTCCAAACTTTCACAGAGGTTGAGATAGCAAACACCCTAAACCCTAAACCCGGGACCCTCCTTACATCCCTCCTGCCATCTTTTCGCTTCTTGCCATACTCATGCCCGAAAAGTTCGAGGCTCAACTTCAATACTCTACGCCCTGAGCCCTATGAACCCGAGCCCTCAACCTCCATCTCTAACAACTAAAGCGGATGCCATCAAGTTGGAACATAATCCTCCTGCCCTTAAGGTAAAGTATAAGGGATCCTAGCACCAATCGTCCTCAACGCATGCTCCAACTTTCGGAGGTTCGCTGTAAACCCTATGACCTCTAAGTAGTTCCTTTTGGGGAATACCTTATAGAATTCTACATATAAACCATAAAAAGGAACTACTTAGGGGCCTATGCGTAAACCCTATGACCTCTGACTGGTTGGAGCCTGTTTTCGGAGGCTACACTGTGCGGTCGCTCACGGTGTACCGGCGCGTCAATGCCATGGGAGCGTCCGAAGTAAGAACAGGGGCCCGTTTCTCAAGGATTTAGTGGTTTTAGGGTTTCGGGGTTGAGGGTTTAGGGTTTCGGGATGCGTGCTTGGGATTTACAGGGCTTTGGGTTTAGTGTGTGGGATTTAGCGTTTACGGGTTAGGGTGACGGGCCTATAGATACGCCCGGAGGCACATAGGTTTTGATCCTTGTGCGGTCCCCCAGATAGACATCTTCGGTTTCGGCCGCAGAACA
Organism: Symbiodinium necroappetens; assembly: GCA_905231915.1. Lineage (NCBI taxonomy): Eukaryota > Dinophyceae > Suessiales > Symbiodiniaceae > Symbiodinium > Symbiodinium necroappetens. The sequence continues at coordinate 9,535 of CAJNJA010013111.1, read as the reverse complement.
CATTGAGCTCATCTCAATCGATGTCCACCGCTGCCTGCGACGAACGCCCCAAGCCCTATCCCCGAAACCTCTCAGCTCGAGACCCCAAACCCCTAACCTAGACCTCTACAACCCTAAACCCGTAAATCCCTAAACCCCTAAACCCTAAACCCCTAACCCCTAAACCCTAAACCCCTAAACCCCTAAATCCCTAAACCCCTAACCCCTAAAAACCTGAAAGTCACCTAACCCTAAAACCCCTTGCCCAGTCTCCCGAAGGAGCTTCGGAAGATGACGGGGTTCCCTTGTCAGAGTCATTGAACCCAAGCCTTGAAGCCTTGATCCCTTTCAACAACCCACCTTTTCTAGGGGTTTAGGTGTTTAGGGTTTAGGGCTCAGGGGTTTAGGGTTTAGAGTCAAGGGTTAAGGGTTAAGGGTCAAGCGTTTAGGGCCTAGGGCTTATCATGTTTGCCTCACATACGGCCCCTTAAAAGGAGGGTTCTTTTGGGTCTTAAGGGAAAGCCTAGAAATGCGAAATACTCTGATCCGAAAGTTGTCCAGCTCTACGGGGGTCCTTACGTGGAGGCTCTCAGGACCCGCCCTCTAGCGAGCTTTATACATGCATACCTGAGCACTTATAGGTAAAGATGCGAATCAACACGTATGCACATATATATATATATGTACGTATACATAGACACACACACACAGATATATATATATATAAAGCAGGTGAAGCCCGCCCAACTGCATAACCAACAAAGATCGAGCGAGAGAGGGAGAGAGAGAGAGAGAGAGGCAAGTCTTTGATGGTGGTTTCCTGTTAAGGTCGGGTTGCAGTAGCCAGTGTTCGTGCTGTTCTCCCTGTTGTCTCCAGCAGCATTGCAACATAAGCTGCCAAATTTAGGCTTTTTATCATCAGAACAGGGTGCCCGGTTAACATTCTGAGGACTGTACGGGAACATTGTGGCTAAATATTTCAGGCCCCTATATAAGATGATAAGCCTTACTGGGACTCGAGTTTGTCTGGATCTTCGGGTCCAGCAAGGCCTCACAGATTTCAGAGTTTACACCCAGTAGGAGGTTCTTCTCGAACGATAGACCAGAGTCTAAACACAACATCAGTGTGGAGGCAAGCCGAACCAACAAGACTGCACAGAGAACCCTACAGGCAGGGGCCTTAATACTTTAAAATAGGGATTTGGGGTCTATTCTACTATAATTACAAAAAGGGAACCAACATATCATAAGTGATTATTACCCATAGGCTCCTATAGTTCCTAGAAGGTAATGCCAAAAAGGAACTACTAAGGAGCCTATGGGTAAGGCCCCCAAATTGGGTGAAGGCCAAGCTGCAGCGGTCCCTGGGTCCCAAAACCCTCAGAAGTTAAACCTCACCATGACCCCTTGATCAACGAACCCCTCCCGGTTTAAGGTTTAGGGTTTAGGGTAGCAAAGCCCGAAAAGTTGGCAACCGGATGAAGGACAAGGATGGAGGCTATTGGGTTTCTATCTTTTGGGCTTCTACTGCAAGTGTCTTATTAATATTTGGATGCAAGGAGACTTGTCCATGGCAGGTCTACCTTTAAACTCTAACTCCGAAATCGTCAAAAGCCACTGCACGTCGCAGGGCGATGAGGCAAACTGGAAGTATAGGGTATGGTTCAAGGGTTCTTAATCGGGTTTAGGGCAGCCCCTCGGACAGCTTGTTTTGACGCCGACTAAGTCCATGTGCAAGGTTCAGGACACACACACATATCACTAGTTCCGAATTATGCTAAGCTAGATTGATTTTTTCTGAGTCTCCCTTTCACGCGGCTCGCTACAAACAAAACATGCATTGGAAGGTCTTCGTATTATTTGGCCGAACCTGACCTTGCTAGCCCATGATGCCCAACAAAAACCGAGTAACTCAGCCTCAAAAGACATGTGGACCTTGGCAGCCAATGATGCCCAACGAAAACCGAGCATAAAAAAAACATGTAGACTGTTGGAGAATCCGTTGAATTAACTGCAGTCAGCCCAAGAAAGAAACTCTCCCCAAACCCTAAGCCCTAAACCATAACTCTACCACCGCCGTCCACTTTCCGTGGCACCTCGGCACCCTCCACTCTGAGACCTTTGGCTCGTTGGCGCCGCCGCACCTCTCCAGCAAAAACGCAGTAGCAGTAGCATGTAGCAGTAAGTAGTAAGCACTACTTAGTAGAAAATGAAACTAGCTAATAGTAGCTACCCGTAGTAGTAGTCGCAGTGGTCGTGGTAATGAAAAATAAGAGATAGCAACAGATAGTAGATGATCGGAGATGATGATAGTAGTAATAGTAGTAGTAGTAGTCGTCGTCGTCGTCGTCGTAATAATACAAATAGTAGTAGTAATAGTAGTAGTAGTAGTAGTAGTAGTAGTAGCAGCAGCAGCAGCAGCAGCTGGAATAGGATCCGGAGTAGTAGTAGTAGTAGTAGTAGGAGTAGTAGTAGCAGTAGTAGTAGTAGTAGTAGTAGCAGCAGCAGCAAAAACAGGAGCGGTACCGGTGGTAGTAGATGATTGTCGTGTGTTTGCGTTTTTGCGTAAGTTTGTCTGCTCGCAGATCAGTACTGTTCTCAACGTTTTTGTGATTCCGATTCCTCGACAACCCGACAACGAGCCTCCAGCACCCCAACACCAATTACAATCTGCTGCTCGAAATCTTTATCGTACCCTTCTAGAGCCCCGACAGAAGCCGACAGGACCCGAAACAAGAGTCCTAAAACCTGCCCCGAAAAGCACGCTTAACCCTAAGCTCCAGACCCTAGATCCCTCGGCCCTAAACTCCTAAAGCTTACACTCTTTAACCCCCTAAAGCTTCTTCACCATAAGTGCAGCTCGCTGACTGCCGGCTTCGGGTCTGCTTGCAACGGCCGCTTCAGGGACTGGCCGCCCTGGCTTTATGGTTCCAATTAACACTAAAAAGACTACGTACCTATGTGTATATGGGTTTAGGGTTTAGGGTCTATGTACCAAAAAAGGTGCATTTTTTTTTTATTTAAAAAAAGGTTCTATAAGGGTTCTATAAGGGTACTTTACGGGTACCGTGAGAGGTTTCAGGTATACGGGTCCATGTACCTACGTTGTGTATACTTGGGCCCTAAAGTATCTACATATATAGGGAACACTTGAAAGCCAAAGTATTGCTAGTCCAAAGAGCCTTCTGATGAGGATTTAAAGGGTTGCATAGAGTTTCTCTGCATGGCTCTTCTTAAGGACGGGTGGAGGACTTAGGGCTCGATTGGTGTAGGATCTAGGATTCAGGGCCAAGGGCTCGGAATCCTTTGTTTCCATCGTATGGGGCTTAGGGGTTTAGGGTGTGCCGAACGAAAGCGCTCTTTTGTGGGTGCTCGTCGGCCTGCAGGCTTACCCACCCCAGGGCCACCCACGTACAACTCTCAGGGCATACGGCTTTATATGTTTCTTCGCACAAGCAAGGCGAGAATACATGCACGACTGAAGGAGTGTGCTTTCGGCGCCGGATCTTCACACTGTTCTTACCGAAGTTTTCCGTGAAGGCTGAATTTTGGCGAAGCCTGGCAAGGCCAGCGAGGGTTTCGGGGCCGTACCAGTGGACCTTGGGACGGACCCGCAGCCAACCCGAACCCAGCGTCCCGCGCCTTGATTGGCCCTGCCCACCCCAGACAGACGGAAGCTCAGTTGTCCAGTACAGTAAACCAGTACAAACACAACCGTGGCTTCTAGGGTAGGCAGTCTGTCTGGCGCGCAGGCATACGGTGATAATCACAATGGTCTGTCTACAAAGCACCCAGGCCCGCACCGAAACCTGCAACTCTCAGAATTGGGGTGTTCGGGGTTCGAGCTCCGAATTTGGGGGGGTTGTACTTTGGCTTGCTGTTTTGAAATTCGGCTGTGAGATAGATAATCATAGATATGTGTGTGTATATATATATATGTATACATATATATATATATAGAGAGAGAGAGAGAAGGGCTTGGTATATACATAAATTTATATAGAGGGGCTTAGCATCGTACTAGCAATAATGATTTGAAGAGTAGGGCTTCAGGCTTATTCAACACACGAGTATCGATTCATACGAACCTCCAATAGTAGAAGCATAGGGTCTATGGAGTTTAGGGTTTAGGGTTTAGGGGTTTAGGGCAGGAAGTGCGGAGGCTCCGAGAAGCACAGCACTTGTCAAGCGCTTTGGCGTTCTCAGACTCTTTGAATGGACCCTAAACCTTAATACCCTACTCATACTTCAGCAAGGCTTGTGGCTTCATTAGAGTTTATACCTATGGTTCTGAAGGATGATACTACGAATTATTCCGACCCCAATAACCTTCGAATGGCGATTGGGGGTTCATTGTCGTATAGTTCAATAACGTTGCACAGATAGCGACTACAAGGGAACAACATTGCGAAACCAGAACCCTAAACCCTAAACCCCTAAACCCTACACCCTTTACGAAACATTCCGACCTCCATGCTGTTGATTGGGTTGCTGGGAGTGTAAGGCCCTGAGATTGCCCAGCCTAACCCGAAAGCAAAAAACCACCCCCTCCTCCCATGCCCAGAACCTAAAAACCTAGACCTAAACGCTACCTCAAAACCACCAAAAAAACTCCTGATATCCCAAACCCTAAACCTTAAACAAGCCAAACATAGTAATCATAGCGGAGAACCTCAACCTTAAAGGTCTTCTCACACCCCGCCTTGCTTGCACTCGGTGGCGCAGCCGAGGACGAGTTACCTTCTCCAGGGCCGGAGTTTTCCCGGCGTTCAACTTACTGGTTTTTGCTTGTTGTGAGGGTGTACCCCTAAACCCTGAGCCTTATAGGCCCCAGCGCCAAACCCTGTTTTCAGGGTGTAGTTGCCTTTTTGTTGGTTAGGGTGTTGGGCCTGTTTCCGGTTGGTGCAGGGTTTGTTCTATATAAAGGTCCTGCTTCAGGAAGGATCTGGGTCCGGCAGTCATGGAGTCCTAGGGTCAGTCTAAACCCTGCAAAATCTCTATCCTAGACTTCTTACCCTAAACCCCAACACCTAAACCCTTAAACCCTAATTAAATTCTAAACCCCAAACCCTAAGCCCCCAAACCCTAAACCCTGAAACCCTAGACCAGAAGCCCTAAACCCCGAAACCCTAAACCCCAATTCCCCCCAAGCAGCCTGTGAGTCCCGCGTCCATGATGTCCTTGGCCGCTTCCAGTAGCCATTTTCTAGGCGCAGCCGCCTGAAGCTCCAAAAAACCCTGAGGCTCCAAATAGCCCAAAGTAGGTACTATCTACAGACTTTAGACCCCAAAGTAGGTGCTATTTGTATACTTGGAGCCCTATGGGAAAGTACATAAACAAAGCTCTGTTTCATGAACCAGGCTTTTAGCATTTTGGGGTCTTAGGGTATCGCTCAGGAGTGCCAGGGCCTTTATCATATCCTAAACCCTAAACCCCTAAATCCTAAACCCTGTCAGCCGTATACATGATATAAGTTTCACTTGAGCTTTGTAGGGTGGGCTTTTTGTGCTCTATATAAACCCTAAAACTCTAAACCCTAAAACCCTACGTTCTGAAACTCCGGAGCATCCCTAAAACACGTGCTTGGAGGCTTGTACATCTTCAGACTCAGGATCCAAGGCTGTGGTCTCGGAGTCGCGACGACGACGACTACTCAGACGACTACTCAGGATTAGGTTTTTTTTTGTTAAGGGCCCTTTTCGTCGCGGCGGCTGCGAAGCCCACATTGGGGCAGGCAACTGTCTCTTACACTGGTTTAGCTTAGGGTTTAGCTGACTACTACTCAGACGATCTTCTTCTACGATTTCTGCTCCCTGGCTGGCACAAGACACGAAACCCTGACCCCCATGCATGCCAAAACCAATCATCGCCTGACACGCTGAAGCCTGAAACCCAAATACTCTGAAGGGTTTGGGGTTTAGGGCTTAGGGAATCATCATCGCAATAATAACAAAACCCTAAGTAAACGCGAGACCACCACAGCAGCACGGGCGCCTGGAACTCTTTCGTTTCCTTGGAGCACTGCAGTCAGGGTTAAGGCTTTAGGATGGCCCTCAGGATTCTGGGTTCGGGATTAGGGTTTATAGGGTTTAGGGTTTTGGGTTTAGGGTTTAGGGCTGTGTGGGGTTTTGGGGTTTGGGACTCCTTGTCAGTTTTTCATGCTAAATGATCGCTCCCATTGCCTTGTCAACCTCGTCAAGTTGCACGTGTTTGTGTGTGTATACGCATGTGTCTGTGTCTTAGCAGCAGCGCAATCACCTTAAGCTTCGGCAACAATGACAAGCGACCTTGCCTTTGTGGGGTTTCGGGTTTAGGGTTCTTCCTCATCTTCGTCATCGTCATCCCGACCTGTCATCGGCAATATCGCAAAAAGCAAATCGTGCTCACTTCAACTCGCACTCACTGTCGTGCTGGCTGGCGATGGCTGCTCCAATGGCTGCCGCGCCGCTGATGCTGCTATTGGTGCGGTTGCTGTTGATGTTGATGATGTTGCTGCTTGTCTTGCCGCTGCCAAGGCGGACTACGTGCAATGACTCGTGTTGTTTTCCCTATGCATGTCCGACGGCCGCCTTTGAAACTAAAAAAGATGAACCAAGGTGAATGCAAAAGACGCAGAAATATGTACAGTACCACTGAGATCGGAACAGTATGATTGCGTTTGCTCTGCAAGCACATTTCTCTTCTTCGTTATTGTTCGTTTCCCGAAGCCCAGGCCCCCGTGACACTCACGCAGATCACCCTACACCCTCAATCCCAGAACCTAACCCTAAACCCTAGACCGTACACCCTATAAGCCCTAAGCTCTAAACCCTAACAACCCAAGGCCAAGATCACCCCCTCTGCGCCAAGACTCCTCGGCCAGCTTCTCTTTCGAAGGTAAAGGGATGGCCTTTGTTCCCTGGCTGCGACACGGAGAGGCGGGTTAAGGAATTACACTAGGGATCAGGAATCGGCCCTTGGAAGGTCCAGGGTTAAATCTGTAGGGTTTAAGGTTTACTGGGTTTAGATCTGGGCTTGAAGTTTATTTATATGGGTAAGTCTCTAAATTAGGGTCCCTTTTTAGCTCACCAATATAGTACGGCGCCCTTATAAAAAAAAGGACCACAAAAGGGATCCCAAATTTAGAGAACTATCCTAAACCCTAAACCCTAAACCTTATAAACAGGACCCTTTTTTAGAGAACTACCCGTATGATTCCCCAGCAATCCAAATTCGAAGGACCAGGGCATGGGGTTGCAGACGCGCCTCCACTGTTTTCCAGGCCTGACAGGGAGTCTTGTTGCTAGCAGGTGCTTAGGGTTTAGGGTTTCGTGTTGAAGTGGTGCAGGTTTAGGCCTTTAAGTTCAGATTTAGGATTTTAAGTTCGGATTCTAAGGACTCATGCTTTCAGGGTTTTGACCCTAGAGGTCATGGTGTGTTTGAAGCCGCTGGGCAATCTGGAGCTTGACGTCCCATGTTCCTGGGGTTCAGGTGATTTTGTTGAGGTCTTTTGACTGTTTGGGAGAATTTGAGGTATGCTGCGAATCTACGCGAAAGTCTTCTGGCTGCACCCGAAACCTCCAGCGATTTCATTGTGTTCCTGTCATGATTACAACACATCTCGCCGCACATCTACGTAGGTATGTATGTGTGTATGTGAGGCAATGTATATATGCATGTATGTTGTGTATATCACGCTATGCTATGCTATGCCATGCTATGTTACATTACTATGTTATGTTATGCTTGCGATGTTATGTATGTCTGCATGTGTGCCTGCATTGTATATCTACATACGTATATGATATCACCTATACACAAAGTTGAATAAGAAGACATGAATACAGTCACAAAAACAGAAATAACAATATACATAGAAACATGGATATGTGTATATATATATATGTATATATATATATATGTAAATGTATATATATATATATATGTGTGTGTGTATAGATATGCTTAGATGTGCATGTGCTATATACATAGACATACACACTCATACAATTATGAAATCATAAAGCTCACTAAGCTCACTTGCAACCCTAATGGCAGACACGCTGTGAGGGCTTGGGGTAAGAAGACATGGTTCTCAAGGATTCAGGGCTTGGGGTCATATAACCATCTTATGAATATTACTCAACTGTTACTGAGTGGGGGCAGTATCCAAGGTTGGGCCTTAATAATTAGAGTAGGGTTTTTGGGCTATAATACATGATTGTTATTGTAGGACAGGCGCTTGCGTTGAATAGCTGTCTCACAATGCCTGGTCTATTTCGCTCAAGCACATGCTTGCCGAAAGCTACTTTCAGGTTTACGCTTTCAAGATTGCAGCTTTAGCGTTGAAGGATGAATCAGGGCTTAGGCTGAAGAACGAATATTCAGCTCTGGCTCAACACTGCCTACACTAAAACCAAGAACCTGGCAACTCCCTCGGGGGCTTCCTCTAGGTTGCCACCATCATTCCAATTCGGGGTTTCGGGTTTAGGGTACCCTAAGGGTCCATGTACCCAAATAGTATATACTTTGGCCCCAAGTACCAACATAGAGACTACTTGGGGTGCAAAGTATCTACTATTTGGGCACATGGACCCTTAGGGGTAATCAATGCGGATAAACACAGAATTTTCATGAATACTTGGGGACTGCAAGAGGCACCGTGTGGGCAACGCCCGTATGCTCGCAACAAATGTGACAATACGGGCAGCAAGGGAACAGTATGACCTAGTTTTGACATCTCTATACTAGACGAAGAAGTGTGGGCAGCTTTATACCATGAGTATATGAGTGTATTAGGTAACCTTTGGGAAATAGTGCGAAAGTGCTATTCAGACCCCACGCTTTGTAACCCGCAGTCCACAAGAAACCCACACGAACCCTGAAGCCCTGCACTCCAAGTTTAGGGCTTAGGGTTTAAGGTTCTGAAGCACTTTGACCGTATATCGAAGAACCTTCACCCCTGAAAGAATCCTACTAGACGTCAACGAACTCCTCTATGATATGTACTAGTCTATCACCACGAAACCATACAAAACCCAAGCAAAAGCTGTTTAGTGTTGTGAAGACCTCTCCACAAAATCTAAACCCCAAACCTCTGAAATCCTACTCTTCTAACCCCTACACATCCCCGACGACGACCCAGCTCTAAAGCCTAAACCGTCAACACCCTGAACCCTTTAACCCTTAAGCCCTAAACCATGACCCCTAAACTCTAAGCCCCTAGACCTTAAGCAAACGAACCCCAAAACGTCCTAAACCCTAACGCACGCTAAACCCCAAACCCTGAACCATCCTAAATCCTGAACCCTACTTAGAGGTTCATGGGTAGTTAGTTATGACTGAGGCTGTAAGAAGGATAACTAGAGTCATAACCCCCATATTTAGGGACTTATAACCCTACTTATTACTACCCATCACCCTCCAAGTAGCGAGCCTCATCCTAAACCCCAAACCCTGAACCCTAAACCCTGAATCTTAAACCAGAAACCTTAAATCCTACACCCTAAACCCTAAACAAACCCTAAACCCTAAACCCTAAGTCCTAAACCCTGAACCACGAGCCTTCAGCCTTAAG